>JACXGI010001136.1:0-12250 GCA_016801175.1 Esox masquinongy
CACACACACACACACACACACACACACACACACACACACACACACACACACACACACACACACACACACACATCACAGCTGTGTAGCTTGTTAAATCATGAGTAGTTTGGAGAGACAGTGGTGTGTATTTGGCCCTCTGTGAAGACATCTCTCTTTCCAGGACAGGTTAAAGGAGCTTTATGATTGCAAACTCAAACTGCACACGCTCGATTAACCGCTAATCAGGACTAACCTACTAATTACAGTTTCAATAAATTACATACAAGCAATTTTTATTGTGTTGAAAATAACAAAGGATTGAACAAATTCTCAAATACTTTTGCAAACCTTTGGCTTGCTGTCTGAGATCGGTTTTTGCAAAGGACAAGGACAGAGCTCCATTCAATGAGGCCCCGGGGCACGAGTGTCTTTGGAGGCCCCCCACGCCACCCCCATGTAAAACCGAAACCGCTCTTAATCCTCTTACATTTTCACGTTGATTACAGGGAAAAAATGAAATTTCAGGAACTTTTTTCCATAGCATCACCTCTCTTGCTCCTTTTTGCTTTTTTGTCTAAGCTGTTTTTGATTCATAATCAACGAAAGAAAAACACTAGAAATCACTTATTGAATCAATACTATGTACATATCAGACTGCTTTCATTGATTTAACAGAAATATATTATTTCTTCTTGAAATAATACAGTGGCCTACAATTTTCCTCCAGTATAATTTCTGCAAATTTTTTCTGGTGTTAGGAAATTTACTAATTATTTAAAATCATACTAATCTGAAGCACTGGTATAACGTCAATGTTGTGAAAATTATATAATGTGCTTTTATATCAAGTAAATATCAAGTAACATATTAAAAAGTCAATTTATATTAAGTCATTTAGTGAAGGCTTTGTTTTATCCAAAGTGACATGCAAGTAAAGATGAGAACAATCATATCATACAACTACACCTCGCACCTACAACATTATTCTAAATATATATATATATATATATATATATATATATATATATATATATATTATTTATTATTATTGTCTCACATTCATGGAAAAACAGTATCTAATATAAATATACAATACAATACCATTCAAAAGTTTAGGGTCACTTAGAAATGTCCTTATTTTTGCTGGAGGTGCACATAAAAAAGTACTGTGCCAAAGTTTTAAGCATCTGAATATCACATTAAAGCCATTTATTTGGGTAGTAAGTGTTTATTTATAAAATATACACTACTGTTCAAAGGTTTGGGATCACTTAGAAATGTCCTTGTTTTTGAAAGAAAAGCAAATTTTTTGTCCATTAAATATAGTACCATTGATCAGAAATACAAGGTACACATTGTCAATGTTGTAAATGACTATTGTACTTAGACAGGGCTGATTTTCTGTGGGATATCTATATAGGCGTACAGAGGCCCATTATCAGCAACCA
This sequence comes from Esox masquinongy, assembly GCA_016801175.1. Lineage (NCBI taxonomy): Eukaryota > Metazoa > Chordata > Actinopteri > Esociformes > Esocidae > Esox > Esox masquinongy. The sequence goes on from JACXGI010001136.1 coordinate 1,428, forward strand.
TCAGTCCTGTGTTCCAGTGGCACATTGTTTTGGCTAATCCAAGTTTATCATTCTGTAAGGCTAATTGATCAATACAAAACCCCTAAAAGGCTATTTGATCATTAGGAAGCACTATCAACATTAGGACGTTTCAGAAGAAATGTCTTTGTTTCTAAACATTTTGAGCCTGAAATCGAACCCACAAATGCTGATGCAGAAGATACTGAACTAGTCTAAAGAAGGACAGTTTTATTGCTTCTTTAATCAGCACAACAGTTTTCAGTGGTGCTAACGTAATCAGTTTTCTAATAATCAATTAGCCTTTTAAAATTATAAACTTGGATTAGCCTAAACAATGTGCCATTGGAACACAGGAGTGATGGTTGCTGATAATGGGCCTCTGTAAGCCTATGTAGATATTCCATTGAAAATAAGCCGTTTCCAGCTACAATAATCATTTACAGCATTAACAATGTCTACATTGTATTATTGATCATTTTGATGTTATTTTAATTGACAATAAATGTATTTTTCTTTCAAAAACATGGAAATGTTTAAGTGACCTCAAACTTTTGAATGGTAGTGTATATAATATATAGTATTAAATACATAATATTAAATAGATCAAATATCTTACACACACTGGTAGTTAGAGGCCCTGGTAAGAGTTAATGTGAGCTGGGAGGCTCTGGTCAGGTATGGGTTGAGGTGGAGCCGAGGGGCCCTGGCATGTTGTGAAAGGGCCCAGGTATGGGTTGAGGTGGAGCCCTGTAGTCAGGGGGCACTTGATGGGCTGAAAGGTCCACATATTCAAGCGCTATCGGTCTATCTGCATTTTGCATTCACAGTAGATTGTCCCAGTGGCCTCTGACCATTATTGGCCATCGGGGTGCCTTGTAAGCCGAGGCCCCTAATGGCCTGGTCCCAGGCCCCATTTGCCCGGTCCAAAATCCAGCTGGCAAAAAGTTGTAAAAATGCATTGCTATGCATCATGTTGTTTTCTGTAGTTAATTGTTATAAATAGAAAATGTGTCACTAAAGATTTTCCCTAAATATATATTTTTCATTTAAATGCTTTGATTAAAACACAAAATGACTTGCATCCAAATGTATTTAACAGCACTTTCTCTATTAACAATACAAAAGTCACTTTAACATACAGACTCCACTCATACCTTTGAACGACATCTCTCCGAGTAAGGAATACCCAATCTCAGTACCCAATCTCAATCTCCTGTACCACATTTGTTCATAGCTTAGTAGTACTCAAACCAAACAACAGTTTTGTGTAGTTTAAAACAACCTATGACATGGTTGATTTTTGAGTAGTTTAAAACAACTTTTGAGTAGTTTAAAAGGACCTATGACATGGTTAATTTAAACAATATAAAATGGACACAAATCTGTATCAGAAAGCAAAAACATGGCTACTGTAAGGGTAGATATTTTTAATGACTTGGACTGGAGGCATGTGTTCCTTTGAGTGATGTGAAGGTGCAGGTCTTGAGTTAAAGCATTTCGTAAGGGCACGTAAGTTCTGAAAAGGATCAGTGTGGTAAAGAAATGGAGATGTGAATAGCATCATTAAATACCACAGCAGAACATTCAAAATCACCCTATCAGTGTTATACCATATGCAATAAAAGGAACAATTTAGATAATGGGGTAATTATACAGACCTGCAAATTTGGGTTACTGCTAAATAGATTTTAGGTAGTCTGAAATCAAGCTATCCAACAATGTGGAAGTTTTCTTTGGTGTGGATTTAGGCCTACAGTTCTTGTTATTTGTGTTTCATTGAATTCGCCTATACGTTTGCTATTGTGGATTATATTTGTGTTTTAGTACACACCAATGAATGAATCCTACTTCAAAATTGCTATTTGATTTGATATGTGTATATAGATATTTTTAAATATATGCTTATAAAGAGAGTAAAATGTTTTCATTCATCTTGGTTTGGAATATGCAACTACTATTTTAAATTGTAAAAGGCGCCATATTTCTGTCTTCTGGACACTGTTTTTAAAAATCAACCACTCAGCTCACAGTCGTTCCTAACCTCATGATTTGTCATTATCCAAAATGGCTTGAATGGCATCCGATTTCCTTAGTAGTGCAATACTTTTGGCCAGAGAGCAGCTAATTCATATTATAGAGCATTTCTTTTGGCTATTCACTTCACAGTGCACTACTTTTAACAGGGTCAACACTTCCATGTGTATTGCACAACAAAACACTCAGTAAGTAGTGCATTTTACTGGGAATAGTGTGCAATTTCCAATTTAGGCTGTTCTAAGGACATTTGACATGGTGGAAGAGGGGAAGAAAGACTTTCCATCCTCTTATAGAATGTGAAGGCCAGAGAGTGTCCCGATGAACATATTCTGGTCAAGTCAGGTCTGTCAACACCGACAGGAACCATGGAAATCCCCTGCTTAAAAGTCAAGAGACATGATTGGCTGTTCATGTTCTCTATTTCTCTTGTTCCCTTCTTTCTTTCTCTCAATTCCTGCTGTCTACTGATTACGTCCCTCCTCATTTCTCTTTATCTCAATCTCTCTTTTTGTCTTTCTTTCTCTGTCTTTCTTACGAGCACACATACAGACTGAAACAACACAAAGGCACACACACACACCCTTGCACACTTATCCCTGCAATTAATGGATAAACTATGATTGACTTTATATTTAGCTTCATCCAGACAGGTGCATCCCCCTACAGCTATTTCAGAAAATAACCCTTCTGCTCCTTATAGAAGCTATCTTCTACATTGTAGGTACATGACCTGAAGTAATGCTATGCATGCTGCAAATATTTTCACTAAATTATCCCTTATCGTAGAAACAACCAAGATGTCATCATCCACTCTGATTTGCCCATTTTTTAAATGTGTAGTTTTATATTTGATATATCATTTATATTCATTTATATATCATTCATATTCCTTCAATTAATTTGTTAACCATAAGTTAACAACAATGTTATATGTGTCTCTAATATTGTTGCGGTGCTATTACTATACAGCCCGTTTATAGTAATGTTTTTTTAGTCACTCTTTGAAAAGAATCCCTGGGGTCCTGTACTGTATTTTCTACAATCATGTGACATGCCTGTATTCTTATTTTAATGTTTTTCATCAAACTGTAACTCAATTGATTTGTCAGATGTTCTAATAATGTCTTATTTGGCTTACAAACATCAATAAACATTTTCAAACAGGTTATTAATGATTAATAACGTATCAGCAAAATGTTCACAAATGTTCAGCAAATCATTAAAAACAATTCATAAATGATCAATAAATTATTTTACATGATCATTATTATAAAATGTTTCTGTCATTTCACAGCTTCAAGAATACCTTGCTTTAACTTTGTGATGTAAAAGAAAGCAAACTGTTTATTAATGACCGCGTTAGTGTCTCTTTTGTTATTGTGGATCATTTCAGAAAGAGTGGACCTAACAAAAAATAAGATTCTCAAGATGTATGTTTTATAATTAGTTATTACTTAGCTATTAGATGTATCATTATTGTTACATCGTTAGATGGTCCACAATGGTGGCATAAGCATTCATTTCCCTTACAGTATGATGTTGAGCATTGTTTTATCTGCTGCAATACATCAGGTTTTTTCTCCATGCAGTATTAATAAGACTTGGCAAGTGATCCTTTTTCTCAGTTCTTAGAATTCCCACATGCCATGCCAATGGTCAAAACAAGGTTTTGGCATCAGTCTCACACATATTTGCAGTGTTGGTGTGTATGTTATGGAGAGACTAAAAAGACAGTAGCGAAGAGAATGCAAAATGATCATGATCCCGATGAACACTGGTGTTTTTACTGTAGTGGGTTAGGGGAGGGGTTTAACGTTTAAAAACAAAGTGACTTTGGATTGGTTCAGAAGATGTGAACACGTTGATTGTGTATTATGAAAATGTCCCAAAAACCTTGCAATAAACAGATTCATAGACTGGAAAATATACCAAGATCCAAGTCCAGCTTGTTGATATAGTAGGAAGGTATACTAGTTTGTATTAGCGTAATATGATACTGGCTAAGATAATGGGTTGCTAGTTGCTTTTCTCCCACTTATGTTTTCATGTACCAAATGAAAATAAGAATATGAATGCATTTTCCACTCTAGTGACAATTTTGTCAAACTAACTGTTGCGTTAAAAAATATATGTTCCCCACTCTGGTCTTGGCATTTTTGCATTAGCCAGGAGTTCCCATATGTGCTGGTAGAGTGCCCTGCATGATGAAATGATTGTGTTTAAAACCTTTTAAAATCAGATATAACCATTTTACAATATTGCGTTGTGCTAGATATCATTCATTTCAATGCAGACTACCCACAACCGAGTGGAATCTGAAGGCCCCCTAGTGGTTGAAGTCTCCTTTGCGAAACGGATGCCTCATACATATTTTAAACTTTGCGTCATTTTAGTGCACAGCTAGAGTCTATCAACATAACCAGAAGTTAGCAGCCTAGCTTTGTTGAAGGTTATTTTGACTGCAAGTCAAGTAGAAACATGCATTGATGCAATTCGCTAAGTTTACTTAGATATGACAGTTATTTTGTCAACATTTAAAATTCCTTGTCCCATCATAATTTATTTTACAAACATGAAAAGATCCAACCTTTTCTAACATAGAAATTCTTAGTCAACATTTAATTTTATGACACTTATTTTTTTTGTGGTTACTTTATGCATTTACTCTCATAAAAAATACAATGGATGAAAAATGTGATTGTTTGAAAAATATTTTTTAAAGCATATCCATCGGTAATTGCTGTTGTTTATATGTATTTTCACAGTGACTTGTAAACACTTTAAACGACAAATGTATTTCTTAATTATCTTTTAAATATGTAAGACTTTGTAGGATATTTCACAATAAATGCTACATAATGTGATTATAGTAATGCTGAACTGCTCCTTTTGTAAACACAAATCACATCAACAAATACATCAAAATTAGAACTTGCTTTTTGATTTAAATTATTAAAATTAAGTTAACTAATATTCAGAGATACATAAAAGAAACATTTATTACATAACCAAACATACCTAAAAAACCTAGGTGCCTTTTTGTTATTTTAAACTAGTCACCATCTGCTAAAAACAATTAATTGTCATGTCTGTGGAATGTGTTCCTGTATATCAGCCAATCAGCATTCAGGGCTTAAACCAGACAATTCATAATTATGAATATAAACCTGATCATATTTACCTAATGTCTTCACACTTCTATGACAACAGAAGCCAAACTGCAGGAACTATGGGTTTTGAGAAGGCCCAGTCAAAGTTGCTGTATATGTGCCAAAATAATGTAAGCAACATATTGGAACATCATGACATCCAGGTTGTAATAGAAAAAATGGTTTGGTTATCCATTGACTTGGTTAAATAAATAAAGATGATTTATATATTGATTTATATATTGCTTTCTTTGCATCCAATTAAGCCTAATATGAGATGAAATACAGTACAAACTGTTGTTTTTAATAATATCTGAATTCAGTTACGCTATGTCAATTGCTCCTTCTAAGAGATCCAGAATATATAGGCTACTTAAGGTTTCTAAAAACACCACTAAATTCTTCAAATATATACTGTATATAGTATTTATTTTTGGGAGGGGGCATGATATCGTTCCCACCCTACGAGCTAAGGTTAAACGCTGTGGGCCATTAAATTACTTGAGAGCTTAAAGACATTAAAATGTTGAAACACCACAGATTTTTCCGGTGTGTGTCTGGCTTACCTGAGGTGCTTCCTCTGCAGCTTTATCTCAGGGGTTTGCTTATAATGTTACCAATTTATTTTCCTCCCAGTATTTTATTTCAGGTAATGTCAACAGAAATTACTAATATTGGCAGCCATCTAGATGTCACCTTAATGCAGTCTCAATGGGGAAATCATAAACACAATGTCCTCAGCTGTCACAACCCTGTGAGATTGTTTGGTTCACTCTGCTCTTAGCTGCATGATAAAGGCTACTCGTTTAAAAGGCCTGGAGTGTATGGACCTCTCACTCACCCGACTAATCATTGTCACATTTTAAACTAAATTATTCCATAATTTTTCTGTTTTACAAGTTTAAGCTCAACCTGTTCACCTAACCAGTAGTATATACATATTTATGTGGAAGAAGAAAAATTTACTTTCCTAAACTGAGCTGTGACATTGGGTTTGAGACAGAAACTGCATTTCTTAGGGTTTGAAATTGGGTTATCTAGCTTTTCTACATTTATTTGATAAACTACCATTCATTATAGGTCTGCACAGATTCCTGGCTCAAATCAACTAAAGATAATGAAGACTGAAAATGAGACAAATGTCTTGGCTAGGTGGCTCAGAGAAAGCCAGCTGTTGTCAACCCCAACATTTACCCAGTCTTTCGTGAGCTTTCTGAGATTAAGATCTGTAAAGTACACATATACATGGCATCAGCTGGATAGGTCCATAGTCATCTGTATTTTTACGTCCTCTGTCTCCCATTCTATTCCATCATTTTCTATGATTGTCCTAGTGGGGAGAAGCGCTAACAAACCAGATCCCAGGATGGTAGTACCAGAGCTTCATGAGGAACAACTAATGAAGTGCCGACTTCTCTACTGGATGCTCTCCTTCCCAAGCAGTCCTGTGGTGTTTCATTGGTAGTCCTTACCCTAAATTAATGCACAGGATCATAGATGTACTGTAACCAATCCCAATCAACTCCATCTCCTCTCTCTCTCTTTATGTCTTTACACCCCATACAGGCAGACATGAAATATATATATATTTAAATGTTTATTAATGATGTTATTCTTTGGTTGCAACAGAGATGCAATGATATGTTTCTCATATCAAAGAAAACATCTGTAAAACCTTTCACTGCATTAATCCTGTGAAGTAAAATGACAGTGTTAAGCTGACAACTGTGTTGAACTGAATAATGCTGTACGGAATAATGCTGTGTATTTACAGGGAAATGTGAGATATAATTTGACAAATGTTTTTCAGTTTATTCCACAACAAACAGAAGCTGTTTCCTTCATTCCACTGTGGTCCACAGCCAAGGGTAGTCAAGATGTCTAACAATTCAAGGTTGTGGTGGTCACTAACCTTATATGAGGTTACTGTGGAGTTAGGCCTATGTTATAGTATGACAAATGTTTCTGATAAGTGACAAAGGAGCAAACAAGTCTGAGATGAACCTCGACTTATTTGGTGACTGTAGTGTATATGAACATGCTTTCCATCCCTGAATAGGTCATAACATCATATTATGTTCATTGAGAGGGAGGCCGTGTGTACCCCTGTGACCGTATGTGGGACAGGCTGTTCACATCAGCTCATGTCAATTAGTACCAGACTGTTCCCTCTGGCTGCCTAGGTGGGGGGTTATAAAGCATGTTCTATGGGGTCATATATGTCAAGAGATGCCAGCCTCCCCCCCCAGGAAGCTGCTCTCGTGGACACACAATGGGCATAGCTGTGTCGTCCTCTGTCCTCTACCAGAAGATTAGCCCTGGTATCTGGAACATCGTGGGAAAATATGCATCTTTGTTTCCTTCTAGTCTTTCATCTAGTGTTACATATATCCGTCACCCTACAGTATTACACTAAAAAACGATGTGTGATTTTACACTTTTGTTAAATCCTCAGGCCTACAGATGAAATCACAGACAAATGCACTGACAGACTAATGCATGTTTATTTTTTGATTTTCTTTTTTTTTTAGTAGCAAACCTGATTACTGTACTGTAATTACTGTAATCTCCTGTGTGTTCTTCATCCACTAAAGCACTGTCCTCTAGATCAGTTTGCAGGAGGATCTGAGGGCCTCAAGAATAGAAGTAGACCTTTTCAAAAAAGTTATTAAAAAAGTTTTAGCTGTGCTTTTAGACATACCATGTAGTTGATTCATGTTATCCTGTTCATAGTCCTGTATATAAATATTTATACATTTTATGTAATTTTTAAAATTGTATCTACATTCTATTATCATTAACAATATTATGTGTAAGCACTTGGCAACAATTACATGTGGGAAATGTCATAGATAAATCAAGTTTAATGGATTGCTTCAACTTCGACACAGCATTACACAGTATTATACATCTTTATGAAATTTTCTGTTAGCTTGAGTAAAGTGTAAAACAGTAAAATGTAAAAATGTAGAACAGTGTAATCAGTTTTGCCCTTGTAGAACTAGTCAGTTTGAATGAGGAGAACATTTAGATGCTAAAGTTTTTAATGGTTCTCCTGCTTCAGTGTTAAATTAATCATTTAATGAAATAAGACAGTGGCTGAGAATACAGAAGTAAAGCATTCAGATGACATGCATGGGTTACTGTATACCTGCATTTGATTGAGATGATCTGGCCTATGTCTCTACTTCATATTTCTGAACAGCTGAAATAAAAAACCTTAGAAAAAGATACAAAACATAATTCCTTTTGATTAAAATGTATGAATATATTATTCCATGCCTATCAACGCAATCCAGACCAAATTCAATGTTTTCAAGGCAGTCTAAATCTAACAAGTTAAAATCACCAAATGGCCAAATTACCTTTAAGTTGGCCCAGCCACCATATTGTTTAGTTAATTTCAAGTGATTTTAAGATCTGATCTTAAGATCTAAGATCTTAGTGGGTAGTTTTGAAATCTGTTATGATTTATTTATTGTTAAATGATTCCAATGTGGTTCCTCAAGTCAGATATATTTGCATGTTTTCACCAGGTAACATTTAGAGATTGTCTTTTTGAGGTTTAGGATAAATGACTGAAAAATGTGATTTTTCATTTTCAAGCAGGCAGTGCAGCTTGCATGCATAAGGCAATGGAAACAGTGAAAGTTGTTTTTAGCCATGCAGTTGAACAGTGAAAATATATTAGGGTAGGCATCTTTACAAGCATCAATACTCTAATTCTTACATCAACTTAGTGTGAAATACACATTATTTTACCAATACATGCATGTTTTTTTTTGTGTGTGTGCGCGGCACACATATGAAAGTGTCAACTCAAAAACATTTAGAAAGAAAGCGTAGTCTCACATTAAGGAAGATTAATCAATATGACAAAGTTAAAATTAAGAATGTTTATCCATAACATGAAACATCTACACTGTTTTTCTCCAATGGCTACAGCACTGTAGCAGTGGAAAACTAACCGTGCCTGATATTCACATGGGGTATGTGACTCTGTTAGAGTGCTGCTCGTGGCCAAGTCGATTTGAAATCATTTGAAATTCAGAAAATCATGTGATTAATTACAACTATACTTTTTTATTGTTTGAGAGCCCAAATTATTTTTTCCAACTGGGATCCTAAAATGTTAAATCAAATAGCTAAATCGTTAATGGTATTATCATCCTTTAGCAATTCCATATGTTAGCTTAGTGAATACCACCAACTAAGGGCTCAGACCTACAGTGAAATTATTCAAAATAAAGGCATGTCTTAGAAGGATAATCAGCACTGTTACTGTCCTCTGCAGACCAGCTTGTTACATTGTTTTAACCCTCTCTCTCTTTCTTCCGCTCTCCTTTTCTCACTCCATCCTGCTCTCCCTATTTCTCTCCCTCCCTCTCCCTTGTATCTCGCTCTCAGTCTCTCTAAATTCTGTCCTCAAATGGCTTTTGGCCTACTTTCTGCAGCAGAGAGCTCCAGTGTGTATGAGCGGCTGCTCTGCGTGGATGTGGAGGGAGGGAAAAGGGGGGGAGTGGGGCTTGTAGTTGGGCTTTAAAGAACAAATCCAGTCTTGGCTCTGTATAATTGTTCATGTTCAGGCGCATATGACTTGCTGCTTTCATTTCAGGGAATATCCCACTGGACAGTGCATATTCCATATGCATTATGTGGACGGTGATGGAGAGAAACACACAGCTGTGGTCTGCTTATTGAATAGGCTTTGAATAAAATGTTGTCTGTGTATCCATTGGAATATTCAATAGTACAATGTACTTAGAAAATAGCAGAAGGATCATTGTCAAACTTGAATAGATGTGAGTTATAAAACTTCATCAACTATAGCTCGGCCAATGTTAAATTTGAAATAGAAGTTGTTGGTCCTTATTTTAGAAAAGGGTTTCTGTGTTCTCCTCCAAAGCCACACCCAGACAGCATCACACATCCACCACTAGATGAAAAACTTTATGTCTTTTAAAGGCATCTTCGCATTAAAAGTAGTTTATTGTCAATCTTGTCTAAGCCAATCCTCGGTTTTACATAGGCCCTCAACTTTTTTCTTCAGCTTCAATCTTATTTTCTTTTCCTTTTCTCACAGAACCATTGCTGTAATGAAATTGTAACGATGCCATTGAGTTGGAGGAGCCTGCCAGAGTAAACCCATTGACCTTGAGGAAGCAGCATGGCTATGTTCCTAACAGGCCTCTTGAGCGGGTGCTTAGAGCGCCGGCCTCCTCGTCTCTCCTCACAGATCCACTGCCTTCTTGGGGAGAGGAGAATGTTTCCAGCTGCTTCTCCCCAACACACCACCACCCCAGCCCCCTCCTTCACCCCCTCGCCCCAAGCCAAGATGTTACTGCAGGCATCTATATGCTGTGGAATTCCACTCTGGTCAGGAAATATACAGTACATAATACTTACACTCAAGTTTTACCAAGTTTGCCTGTACATGTCTTGCATGTTTTATACATGTATGTTCTTTAAATGCAATACATCTAAAGTGAAATATTCTGTAACTACCAATTCAAGTTTGTTAATTTGTCATCCCCATCTCCTACCTCCTTTGCATTGCGAATTAATCCTTGCAATTTTGTATATTATTTGTTTTTCTCTTCCTTCAAGCACTGACTTTGCTAATGGCCACTTTTTTAG
>JACXGI010001136.1:12350-102454 GCA_016801175.1 Esox masquinongy
TTTGTGTGTGTGTGTGTGTGTGTGTGTGTGTGTGTGTGTGTGTGTGTGTGTGCGTGCATGTGCGTGTGTGTGTGTGTGTGTGTGTGTGTGTGTGTGCGTGTGTGTGTGTGCTTGCAGTGGGGGTAGGAGATGTCTTTTCTCCATGTACTCTGAAAGAGCAAAGCTATCCATTTCAAATTGAAATGGTTTCTTCCTGTTCCATAATCATTTCCACCTTGGTTCTAGACTGCGGACCCTACACAACACAGTGTATTTGGGGTCTAATGCACAGCTACCGAATAGGGATATGTGACATTCTGTTCTACTATCAACAAACAAAATTTGGCAACATTTTCAAAACTGGCAACATCTGTATGGTATAGATTTTAATACTATCAACCTCCCCTTTCCTGCCAAAATCATACACATGCACCACTTGCAGAAATGATTCTTTTAGAATTCCCACAGCGGGAGGAAAAATGAAAAAATGAAGTAGAATGTCAAACAAAAAAATACATCATGGTAGTGGTATGAATAAAATACTTTCTGAATAAAAAACTTTCTTTTGTTTTGGGCTGACTTTACACTCACTTCTGATACTGTTCTGACACAGCCTATGTATTTTTTTTAGCAAAATCAAATAACATTTAAATTTTTCAGTACTATTGTTATTTCAACTTATTGAAATAACAATGGTTATTGTTTTATTGTTGCATTTAAACGTCTTGGCTTGATATTGTTTCAATGTCCGATCAATCACAGATTCTTTGGTTTGTTTGTTGCCGTTTTTTTTTAAAGATGCATATTAAAATGTGTGGTAAAATCCTTTTCCACTGTCCTTTTCAGTGCTCTCTCCTGCTGTCCAGCTCTCCTCTCCTCCTCTCACTGTAGCAAAGTCCCTTCATAATGAATGACACTGTAGGATAATAGCCTGGTGTTGCCATGGAAACCATACAGCAATTCTGTGTGCAGCATTTTTTTTAAGGTGGGAAATGACAGTGGAGGTGAAAAGCACTCTTTCTCCTTCTCTCTCTCCCCCATCTCTCCTTCTCTCTCCCTCTTACCCCCCTCCTGATCACCCCCAGTCGTGGTCTCTCTGTCTGTCTGATCCAAGCCTAATCTTCCAGTGAACTACTGTGCAGTCTGTTATAAAGCAGATAATAGGGGCATACATTCTTGTTCATGTTTCAATGTTGTTATTGGTGTCATTTATTAAGGAGTATGGTTGAGCTGTAATTTGAGCGGGGGACAGTGACAATGGAGAATCTGGGAAAACTGTGTACTTAGGAGTTCCCAGATTCTCTTCCAATACAATTATCACAGGCTTTCTATGCAAAGAGCCTATGAACGTTCTTGTCACTTAAAAGTTCTCTGGATAACTTTGAATGTTTTTTTTTTTACTTTCAGAACATAATGGATCATCAAAGCTGGGATTAAAATTTTTGTGGAGGAACAGCTCTGACTGCTGGAAGATTTAAGCTTATTAGCTTTAAAACCAGGTTAGGAGTTTTCAACTGATGTATAGCAGACTTCAAAGATGTTTTAATCTGTCAGTATACAGTACATGCTCTGCATAGGCTATTTATATTGAGAAGCAGTGTTTCTCTTTGCCTTGGTTCTGCCCAACCCAGGGATTGTCTGGCTGGGGCTCAGGCTGGGTCGAGACAGCTGCCACACAATGTATTGAGCCGTACCTGGTTTGTCCCAATAAGGAAATTGAAACACTACACTTGCATTTTAGATCTTAGTAATTTAACAGATGGTCATATACTGTGTAATGTGCAAGCAGTCCATTCAACTGATGCAGATAAAAGATTGATATAATTTGTTTCACCATTGCATGGGGGAAGATATGACAGAAAGGTACATTTTCATAGCAGAATGTTTTGTTAGATGGGTACAACATCATAGCAGGTTATTAATTAAATGTTACTGTATACAACAGTAATGTAATAAATTCCTTGTTTGAGTGGTGTGGAAGAAAGATGTGTCATTGAAGTCTTTTCATTTTCATGAAAAATGAAAGGGAAGATAAATTGTGATCAGCATTGTCAGAGATTAGTGACACAATAAAATAATTTTTCCATTAGTAAAGAATAGTGGTTTATCTCTTCTTACGGGTGAGCCTAATGTTTGGAGAAGACATATTTAAGTGGTGGTTGTCTTTATAATGACGTGATCAAATCACAAAGCTCCTATTTAGTATACCTTAAAATATTCCGGTGCTCGAGACCACTATAAACTGGATTATGCTTTAACTGTTGGCGCATAGCTTCTCAGTGCACAAGTGATTATCATTGAATCTTTTTGTGATGGTTTTCTGAAAGAGACAACCCCTTGTATTTATTCAATCATCTGGCTCCCCAGCAACAGTGTAGACCTGAAATGTTGCTTCTAGAATATTTTCCATGGCTGAAATAAGAACCATGGATAATGAAATAAATGAAACATATAATAACGGTACTGTGCTTCTTTACAAATGTTTAATTGTGTAGTGGTATTGGTATGAATGCCATGGATTTAAATTAGTTTAACACAATCTGTTGAATACAATGAACTTGACTTTGAATTTGTTTAGTCACCTCTTGTTGATGAAGTGCATGGAGGAGTATAATCATAAGCTCCCAGTAGTTAAATTATGTCTTTACACAGTTATTTAGTATACTGTGGTTGTAATATAATATTTTTAAGTTTGTTTTTATTAGTCTTAATTTTTCTATAGAGGTCCATGCTAAGTTTTTAGGTGGAGGAACCTCAACTAGATCTTTATGTTCATCTTCATGCCCACAGAAACAGTAAGTTACTCTTTACTACAGTCTAAATGCCGATTAGTATTAAATCCAGCTTTTAGGTTGCATCATAAATGGCATCCTAACTCCTATGAAATGTGCAGAGCACATACGGCTCTGAGCAAAATAATTGCACTGCATATGGACAGGTTACTATTTGGCACATATCCTTTTTGGTCAAATTGGGCAGGTGATGTTATTCATTTGAAGCAAGTTGTGGCTTTGATTTTATGTATCTGTGCCAGTGTTTTTTGTGCCTAGCTATAAATAACTGATAACAGCTCTTTCCCGTGCTAGAAATAGAGTCTCCTGAATTAGACACAGCCTCAGTAGTTTTCATTAAACGGGGAAAAAATGGTGCATTGCCATGGTGATGATTTACCGTTATCTGAAAACCAATATTTTATAATACTGCCATCTATGTCATAGCTGCAGGCAGAAACAGGAAAATGCTGAGGTAATATGCTACACATCCCCTACCTTAGAGCTGTATAATATATTACATAAGGTTGAATTAAATACTTTTTATGCATAGCAAATATGGTCTGTTGAGGTAATTAATATAGATAGATATCCTAAATCGTATTTTTATGGCCAAAAATAGGAAAGAATGTACTAGATTCAAGTCTGCCAACAATGATGGCTTCCAACAATGAAGGCTAGCAGAGTCAATTCCGTCTTGAAGGTGAATTCACCATAGCTCACTTACTTGTTGTACTAATGTGTAAATACTAAACACCAAAACAATGTTTAAAACAATATTTATTTGAAACCAAGGTTGATCATGTCCATGTAGTGTACAGTGCCTGGCTGTAATAATTACAAGGAAACACAGAAAAGTGCTATTCTGTGTTTCATTTACCCAATGCATCAACATGTAACTACATCAGATATTGCATTTGAAATGTTCTTTTTATTATGAATCCATTGATCCCACTTATCACATGCCGACCAATAATACCATTACCACACATTCACCAGTAGAATGTTTTTTTTTAGGAAAAAGCTATACGCTATATTCACACATTCACTGCTTGTTTAGCAATAAGCAAGTCACAAATCAATAGAATGAACCCAATTACTTCCGTCTTGGTCCTGATAAAACTGATGTAATCCAAATATATTTGATAAATACATTCTTTAATCCATGTTTCAATGCCTTTTACTAGAATAACAGCAGATGATGTTGTTCCCACTGTCTTGCAAAGCATCTTCATCAGCCTATGTATGGTGTATGTTATCAGCCAATGTAAGATGTATGGTACAACATCACCATTTTAGATCACTTCCAAAATAATTATTTATCTCAACTCAGTCTTGTTGAAAAGCCATTGTGTTCTGTAAAGTTAGTTAGCTAGCTAGATTGCTATATGCCTGTATAACAACAAAAACTGGAAAATTTTCCGGAATCTGTTCTGTGTACGTGTTTCTATTCTATTCCCTTTTAATGGTAAATAACCAACCTGAGAAAAGAAACTTGTGCAATTATTATTTCCTATAAAGGAAGATGCGAAACAGGTACGCTGTGTAACTGTTTTCTCCTGTGCTCAGAATTTCTTTAATTGCAAATATCCACAAAATGCTCCGGAATTCTAATCTTATAGATCATGGAAACATTTTGACAGCTTTTTGTTAATAAATATGTGAATAGGAATACCACTCATAGACATCTAATGGCTTTTTCAAACATGGACAACCGCAACCTCACACAAAACAACTTGTAGCACGGTCAGTATAACATGGAGGCTTTTCAAAATGAAACAAATCATGACTACTATTTATTTTCCAGATCACGCTTGCGCTTTAAAACATGTTCAGACATACTAGATTGTGTTGTTTAGCAAGCAAATCCCATTCCCACACTTATTACATGTGAAACCAATCTCACTGACCCAGAAATCTCTGAAACATGATATAAACCATCCAAGAGTCCCCCAGGGTGTAATGCCTCCTGAATATGTCTGCCAATTGAGGTATTTCTAAAGTATAGATAAATGATCTAATTCAATAATCATGTAACTGACACTAATCCGTTCATACATCATATGATGTCACTGGACTGACAGTCATCTTTACATTGTGTTGTATTACAGTCAAAAATTATTTGTCACTTCATATTATACCGTCACCACATCGTACTCTTCTGACCAGGCAAAAGAACTGGCAAGACTCTGTTGGAATCAAAAAGAGTTTACAAATAGTTATTTAGTATGGAAGATAATGAAGGACAGAAGATCACTTAGTAGCCAGGAGAGTTCAATGAATAACATTGTGGTTTTCAATTTAGCCTGCTGTCTGAGTTATGTTTTCTAACAATTATTGATGGCATTTTTGTTTAGCCTATTGCTTTATCACACTAGCAAGAGGTATGTATGCTTGTCCTTGTTCTGTAGAGCCATTCGACTTGTCTCAACAATTGCAGGTTGCAGGTTGAGTGATTCTCCCTGGCTTTGAAAATATTTTGGGGTTAACACATTTTTTTGTTTCCAACAGCCTAGTACTAGATGCATTTTTGTCAGCTTAAGAGGTTCATTTTTTAGCGCTGCTATGACTTTTTTATTGGCAAGTGTCTGGAAAAAAAGAGTATTGTTTCACCAACCCAATACAATTTCCACTTCACACCATAGAAGGACAATGCACAAATAAGTGGTATATGTGTTAATTTAATCTGGTAAGCAGTAAGGTTAGGAATTATATGATAGAATACTGTCTGAGATGTCAGTCTAGCCAGAACTTCAGTTCTAATGAGGGTCAAGTTGTTATGAAAACCCACCATTTCTGTTCCTCAGACAGAGCACCAATGCATGCCTTCCAAAAGTGAGAAAATGTTTACCCACAAAACCATCAAAAAATCATACATGGTAATACGTAAAGGTTTCATCTTATAAACATGTTAAGTGAATAAATAATCACTAAGGTAAATATTGTAACAATATTTATAACATGCTGATGGGTGTGTAGAGTACAGGACAAAAGTCTTTGGCCTGCTGAAAAAAGTATTTAAAGACAGTTATCTGAGTGTTTATTTGTTTTAAAAACAGTATTTAAAATGTAAGTAAAGACAAAGATACAGTTATACCCGTCATAAAGTTAATAGTAGCAAAACTGTCCTACGTTGTGCTTTGGTAGACTTACATGTTTTTTTTTTTTTAAGTAGTCTTTTGGAAATTTTTTCAAACCTATTCCTTTGACTGGTTGCTTTTTGTTTTTTTCCTTGACAAAGTGACCCTGTAATTTTCATCTGCTTTGATACGCCGTATTCTAATTTTAGCCATTTTATGTTATGGTAAAAGTAGGATGAACTTACTTTTTGCATTTCTGTTCATTTGTATTGTATGAATTTTGTAGATTCAAAGTGAGGTTTGTTAAATTGGTTTACCATTATCAATGAATCTATCGATCTATCCAAATATGTAAACATGTTTTTTTCCAGGTGGTGTACTTATTTTTTCACAACTGTACTTTGGTACCAGATGCGGAGGTTGGTTGTTAGGTCAGGATAGGGTAAGTATTAGGGTGAGGGTTAGCAAAAATGTTATTTTTAGGAGAATACATTTTAATATCACTATTTATATCAGTTAGATCTGTGTGTGCGTGTGTGTGTGGAGAAAGCGTATTGGTGAATACTGGTTTTGGTAATCGTTGGGGCCTTTGATCTAACCCTTTCCCTTGTCCCGTTTCAAAGGAGCTAGAGAAGAGAAATGTGTGTGCAGTAAAGGAGAAGTAGGTGGAGGGGGGTTGAATCATTGAAGTGTTAATAGTCTGCAATGTTCTTTCTTTCTCCTTCTCTCTCTCTCTTTCATTCCTCCCTCACCCTATAAGAGTCTTATTATGTCAGTGGAGAGGTGGTGAAATGAGCTGGTGTGTAAGAGGGAAGCCTCACTCTCTCTCCTGTTTAATAATATAGGAAGCTAGTTCCCACACAGGGAACAATGCGTTAGCCAAGCGAGGCGGCAATGACTGAGTGGTTTGGTAAAGTCTGAAACTTTATACCGCAGCAGAAGTTGATGTCTGGAGGGGACAAGGAGCAATGAGAAGTAACATCGTCTGGAGGTTAAAAGATCATTTCATTTTTTAATTGAGATTAGATGGTTTCGTACCCTGATGTTTTCAATGGGTCCAGACGTTAAAAACTTCACTTAACTTTTGACACCTCATAATCACATTAAATAAATCCCATTTATGGCATTGGTCATTAAAAAAGAAATTTGCACACAAACCTCCATTACTTCCATAGAATTTGAAGTAACAGTAGTTTGTGGGGGCTGTTTAAAGATGACAATTTCTCTCTGCCCATATACGTCTTTCAGAGTGAGGAACCATCTAACAAAATGTCAACAAATAGCAATATTATGATATTAGCAACTGAAAGCACATTTCTGGAAATCTCTAAACATTTGATTTCACACTGGTGGACTCCACAAATAACTCTAAACTAAAATATTCAGTTAATGCAACAATTTTAAACAATTGAAATTTCTCTCTTCATATATACACTTTTTAGTCACAGATCCAGCATTCAAAACATGCTCAATGAACGACATGTCTTGTGAGTACACAGGCCATAGAAATACTGGTACATTTTCAGCTTCCAGGAATTGTATACAGATCCATGCAACATGGGAATGTGCATTATCATGCTGAAACATGAGTTGACGGTGGCAGAAGAAGTCGGATGTGGAGGTGCTGTACAGGTGTTTTTTTTTTACATGTGATTGTGGACTATGGTTGTGAGGCTGATTGGATGTACAGCACAATTCTCTAAAATGATGTTGAATCATTTTATGGTAGAGAAATTAGCATTAAATTCTCTGGCATCAACTCTGATGGACAATCCTGTCTCCAGCCTGCCAAGTTGCACACTCCCTTAAATATTGAGGCGTCATTACAGGCATTTCATTGTCCCCAGCTGAAGGTGCACCTGTCTAATCATTATTTTAACCTTCTCTTTGTTTTATTTCTTATATATTTATTTTATTACAGCTAATGAAACATGGGACCACATGTCACATACATGTTGTGTTTCAGTGAACATGACCGTTCATGTTCACTGAACGTACCGAAGGTAGTTGGCCACAGCATGTATATAAAATCCTAAATAAATCTGCTTTAGTTGTAGTTGTAACACTACAGAATGTGCAAATACTTATGCAATCCAAAGTACTGTCAATACATATAACTATGGCATCAAGTTGAATTGTTCCATCTATCCAATGTTCCACTCTACCCTTTTCCCGCCAAGAATAAAATTTCAACAAAGCACATGCCCAGCTTAGTTGAATTGTCTGGCTGTAATGTGGTAGCAGGCTAGCTTATACATCCAGTGGAACCGAGTCAGAAAAACAAATCAGCCAAGTTCAAGACTAACATTTTTCTCTCCCCTTCCTGTGATTCTTTTTTTTCTCTCTCCCCTTTCCCCGGGCCACTGCACAAACAGCCATACACAAGGTATGTGACTCTCTATTCACTGTGTGCAGCGGGGGGTCCCTTACTTCAAACTGGGCCCCTCTAAGAAGCAGGCTGCCGAAGTCCAACCAAGTCCCCTCCCTGAGCCGTGAAAGGAGCGGACAGGCGTGACTAGGCCACGGCTGGGACTTCAAAGTGGTGCACGGTAGTGTTGCCCCTCCACCCTGCCGACACTGGCTGCTGGCCCTGTCACCCCGCTGGCTCAGGGGGACATCCTTCATTAGGGCAGACGGGCGCCAGATCACTGGGGCATTGTAGCTCGGAAAACCAAAATAGAGAATACCATGCCATATGTCAGCTATATGGCAGACAAATACCCAGGCGACTAGGAATCATCTGTGAGAACACCACCTATCTTCCTTGAGAAAGGCCATCGACAGAGAATGACAGGGGAGCCCGGCCAGCCCCAACAGCTCCAGCAGGTGAATAGGTTGGGGAATCCATCCACAGACGAGAGCTGTTCTGCACATGGATGGTTATTAGATAGAGGAGAGTGGCACTCCTATTCAGCTGCATTTGGGCTTGAACACAGGTACTCAAGTGGCACATAAAAGCCTATTATCTCATTCTAGGAGTATTGTATTGAGACTGTCGTGCAGGGTTAAGATGAAACAATATGAAGCAAAGCCAACCCACTATATATACACCAAGGCAGTATGTTTCAAGTGAGTGCTGGAATTCACATACAGTGAAGTCCCGCTTATCATTAGAAAAATAAAATGCAACTTAACACATCCATGATGAACAAATATTTGTTTATCAGCTTTATTAAAGATATGGGCTTTCAATCAACATTTTTAACAATATTTATTTTCATCTCATTCATAAGAAACCACTGGCATGTGTGGTGCACATTTTGCTTTTACTTGCATTTACGTGGGACAAACATTGTGCTTTTGAATGGCATTTGATTATGTATAAACTGGCCTTCAACTCGCAATATACACTAACTACATATTACATGCTACACTCTGATTCAAAGATCTAGACTCATTCTGAATATGGCTACATTATTGCTCTAAACAATTCTTTGCTGGGTATTTCAGATATTGTTATTTCAATATTGCTAATCATTTTTGTAATAAGAATATGTTTGGTGTCATTGTCCTCATTTGATTGACAGCGTACAGTTCAGCTCATATGTTGCTAGATATTTCCTAATTTATCACTAATGAGCACATTGTTATACTTGACACAAGATACAGTGGATATAAAAAGTCTACACACCCCTGTGAAAATGCCAGGTTTTTGTGATCTAAAAGAATGAGGCAAAGATAAATCATGTCAGAAATGTTTCCACTGTTAATGTGACCTATAATGTGAACAATTCAATTGAAAAACAAACTGAAATCTTCGAGGGGGAAAAATGAAAAATAAAAACATTACAATAACCTGGTTGCATAAGTGTGCACACCCTCTTATAACTGGGGATGTGGCTGTATTCAGAATTAACCAATCACATTCAAACACATGTTAAATAGAAGTCATTACACACCTGCCATCATTTAAAGTGACTCTGATTAATCACAAATAAAGTTCAGCTGTTCTAGTAGGATTTTCCTGACATTTTATTGGTTGCATCTCAGAGCAAAAGCCATGGTCCGCAGAGAGCTTCCAAAGCATCAGAGGGATCTCACTGTTGAAAGATATCAGTCAGGAGAAGGGTACAAAAGAATTTCTAAAGCATTAGATATACCATGGAACACAGTGAAGACAGTCATCATCAAGTGGAGAAAATATGGCACAACAGAGACATTACCAAGAACTGGACGTCCCTCCAAAAATGATGAAAAGACGAGAAGAAAACTGGTCAGGGAGGCTTCCAAGAGGCCTACAGCAACATTAAAGGAACTGCAGGAATTTCTGGCAAGTACTGGCTGTGTGCTACATGTGACAACAATCTCCCGTATTCTTCATATGAATGGGCTGGGTGGCAAGACGGAAGCCTTTTCTTACAAAGAAAAACATCCAAGCCCGGCTAAAGTTTGCAAAAACAAACATCAAGTCCCCCAAAAGCACATGGGAAAATGTGTTATGGTCTGATGAAACCAAGGTTAAACTTTTTGGCCATAATTCCAAAAGGTATGTTTGGCGCAAAAACAACAATGCACATCACCCAAACACCACCATACCCACAGTGAAGCATGGTGGTGGCAGGATCATGCTTTGGGGCTGTTTTTCTTCAGCTGGAACTGGGGCCTTAGTCAGGGGGGAGGGAATTATGAACAGTTCCAAATACCAGGCAATTTTGGCACAAAACCTTCAGGAAACCTTCTTAGAAAGCTGAAGATGAAGAGGAAGTTCACCTTTCAGCACGACAATGACCCAAAGCACACATCCAAATCCACAAAGCATGGCTTCACCAGAAGAAGATTAACGTTTTGGAATGGCCCAGCCAGGGCCCAGACCTGAATCCAATTGAACATCTGTGGGGTGATCTGATGAGGGCTGTGCACAGGAGATGTCCTCCTAATCTGACAGATTTGGAGCGCTTGCAAAGAAGAATGGGCAAATAATGTCACATCAAGATGTGCCATGCTATTAGACTCCTACCCAAAAAGACTAAATGCTGTAATAAAATCAAAAGGTGCTTCAACAAAGTATTAGTTTAAGGGTGTGCACACTTGTGTTTTTTATTTTTTATTTTTCCCCCTCAAAGATTTCAGTTTGTTTTTCAATTGAATTGTTCACGTTATAGGTCACATTAAAGGTGAAAAAAGTTCTGACATGATTTATCTATGTCTCATTCTTTTACATCACAAGAACCTGGCATTTTAACAGGGGTGTGTAGACTTTTTATATCCACTGTAAATAGATAACCTATAAAACACCTCAACCCTGCCTTTTCACAGTAGCATATATATTTTATAGAATATGGTAACATACAGTATATAATGGCTGTTTCATGACATGCAGGTCCTAAAGGCCTAGTGAGAACAATGAGTAAGTATACACTGAGTATTGTATTATCTACACCAATCTAGTGCTGGACCCGTCTTTGTCTCCAGAACAGCTTGAATTCTTCAGGGCATGGATTCCACAAAGGTATTGGAAACGTTGGTCGAAATGGTCCATCCTGTCATGATGGCGTCACATTGCTTGTTCCATCCCATCCTAAAGATGCTTTATTGGGTTGAGGTCTAATGACTACGCAGGCCACTCAAGTAAACTAGACTTGCTGTCATGTTTCTGGAACCATTCCTGCTCAAAGTACTATGCATGTGACAAATAGTAAACTGTAACCATGAAGGGATGCACCTGGTCAGCAACAATGTTCAGATACAGTACACTGTGGTGTTCACAAGTTGTTCAACAGGTATCAGTTGACTTAAGCGTGTGCCAGGAAACATTCCCCATACCGTTACACCACTACAACAACTCTTTACTCTTGACACCAGGCAGTATGGGTCAATGGACCCATACCACTTGTGCCAAATCCTGACTCTGCACCAGAATGATGCAACAGGAACCTGGATTTGTCGGACCAGGCAATGTTTTCCCAGTTCTCAATTGTCTTATGTTGGTGGTCGAGTGCCCACTGGAGCCCATTCTTGTTTTTAATGATAGCAGTGAAACAAGTTGAGGCCGTCTGCTGCAACATCCCATCCGTGAGAAGGACCGTCAACTTCTGCGTTATGAGGTGACATTCAGCACAGCCCTTTTGGAACTACTTTAACTGACTACTAAGAAGTCACACAACTGACTCAACTTGTGTTCATTCACAAATTGAATCAGGCAGGCTACCTCTAAGGCTGTTGCATTTCTACCTCTAGGGCTGTGAAAATTATGAACCACTGACTGATTTACACAACTGTTCTTAATTGACACAAGGCAATATGTGACACTCACATGATACATCATTTTCAGTTGCATAACATAGCACATTCAATAAACTGTAATGACCCTCTCGTGGTTGCGCAAAAAGCACTGCAACTAAACCCTTATAATATTAAAAGAGCAAATAATTGTTTTGTGAACTAAATAGATATTTTTTAGAATGCAAAGGTTTTTTTCAGACATTAGGGTTCCACATAATACCAAGACTGAAAAGCCTAAAAGGACGGTTGTTTCTGAGGTCCTGGATGCTGTGCGTCTGCTCCCTAGAGCCATGCCACGGTCACTTGTTCATTCCATTCTAAGAATGAATCCAATTGGAACTGGATGACATGACTGCAAGCTTTATTTAATAAGCAAACTGTAGGAGAGAACCATTTTCATTAACATGGTGTTGTAGGTCATAATCCGGTCGCCGAGTGTATAATAATTATCAGAATAGGTCTATACCATATTTCAGAAACTTTGATCCCAAGCAATTTATGTGCATTTTGCATATGGGTGGCTCCATTAGGAATTGAACACTCAACTTTTGCAATTGCAAGTGTCATGCATTACCAAATGAGCCGACAAATCACTCACAAACCAAAACCCAGTCAACAGTTCGCCTATTAAGGTAATTAGATCAAAACCACTCATGTTAATCTACTGTTTTCATCAGATAACTTGAGTTTGTGTTGGGTTTTTGATTGTCGGTGGGCAGTGATTTACTCAATGTGCTTATAAGCTGCACAGCTTGATAGCATCACAATGAATGGCACAAGCAAGGTAATGTCAGACAGCAATACTGGCACTCATATTACAGGTTATTTAAATTCAATTGGATAGAACTACATAAACACTATTTGCCTAGAGGATTTGAGTCATTAGCAGCTCAGTTACCAAGCAAACTCTTGCCTTTAATCTATTCCCTGCAGAGATAAATACAATTGCAGCCGTTTTTATCAGTTAGGCTGACGCCCGCACACCACATGCATGAAAACAAGTGTCTCTTGTACTGTAAACAACTGGAAGAATGTCCTGCACCCTTGTAGGAACAAGCTATGCCACACTCAATAAGACTCTACTGGTCTAAAAGGCTTAACACAACACGTTCTAATCGCTTTTTACACAGCACCTACATTATCTCATATGATCCCATGGTATTTATTTTGTTGTATATAATAGTCTCATAAGTAAAACAGGTGCATTCTTAGAGTTTAGTTATTTTGGGGAACCTCTTATCCAGAGTGGCGTACATGCACTATTGGTTAAAAATGTAGTTCACAAAGTACTTCTTTATTTTATTACATGTTTTGGTACAAATATTTGGCCACTGTATAAACCGCTTTTCAACAATGTCACATACAAAGCTGACCAGTAGTCAACAACATGTTTAAGAAACCAGAATAGTCTGATAACATCATATTTTACTATCAGAAATGTGTGGAGAAAATAATGAAATTAACATATGTTTTTATTTCTATGCCATCCCATTTTGTATAGTTGTTCAGTCTTGTCAGCACCAAAGAGCCAAACTCCTTTCCTCGGACTAGAGACTCTATCTCATGCAGCCAACCACGACCTTCTCCTCTCCTCACTTTGGCCCCGCTCCTGACCAAAGCTCCTCCATCCCACAATATTGTCCTTTAAATGTTCTCCTTCTTACTCTCCCAAATGCTGTCTTTTAATGTTAGTATAGGGGAGTTGTGTTTTTGCTTGAAGGCACAGTCATATTTTTGTTACAATTGAAATTGCAATACATTCTTCAAAAACAGCCATCCCACTAGTTTCCAGGGCATAGGAAATCCTCTCAACATCCCACCATTGACTGATCATTGTACCATGGCTGGGATTCAGGTCTGATCAGCTTTAGCAATGTTTACTTTATCTATTTACAGTATTTACAACATTTACAAAATTCATCATGTCCCACAATGACAATAAGGTCAACATTAAGGTAGGAGGTTTAGGTTTTTATATAGTACCCAAGAACCATCAGTGAGTTAATTGGAAAAGAGCTAAATAAAAATGATGAGCCCTTTAGGCTACTGTCCTGCGCCAAAGCATCTGAAATATTGAAAAAGAGGTTGGGATTGTGGGAGGTTTCTGAAAATGTCTACATCAGAACTAAAATGTCTTTTAGTTGGAACTTGAGCTGAGGATGTGTCCAATCCATGTGGTGGTTGTTTTGGTGATGTTGGAGGTGGGACTGTGTTCAAATTGCATTTGCTACTACTTATGGTTTGGTTAAATGGCAATTAGATTACATTCCATTCAAACTGCAATTTCTCTTTATCAAAAAGTATTGAAGAATAAGAATTTTAGTTTATTTCCTGAATTGACAGGAAATGAAATTAAGTTAAACACAACCCTGATAACAATGTGAATATCACTATGAAAAACATTTCAGAAATTGCCTACAAGCATTTTTACGGAGAACCTTAGGGCTCTTGGTAAAACAAATGGCTGTTCTCTGACCTTTTTAATACATTGCATCAAGTTTTTATCTGTTCGCTATTTTTTTTTTATCTGTTCTCTCAACTTTTTAATCAGTCCCCTCAATTTTTTAATAAGTTCCTTCAATTCTTTTTATCTTTTCTCAGAACTTTTTTATTTATTCCCTCAATTTCTTCATTAAAATCCTCTGATCTCATCTGTTGGCTAGGCATCTGATGAGAGATTGATACCAATGTTCTAGTCTTTTTGAGTATTTGTGCAACAAAATTCAGTGAAATATGTTTCAATACACCTCAAACAAATGTAAATACCCCACGAGATACTTTACTGTGGGTTTCTTCAGTGGACCCACACCCCAGAACGATTTCATACAGCTGTCAATTATGTAATGGGGAATGTTTTCATGACATGTTCTGCAACTAAAGGTTACTTAGACATATCACAAGTTTTGCTTAAAAGTTAAACATGCAGGCATACAGTGCCTATCATCTTAATATAGCTAGCTGTACTGTAAGAACATTAATATATACAGTATATAGTACCAGTCAAAAGGTTGCACACAGTGTTTCCAAACATTTAACTGGTACTGTATATCAGAAGTTTACAAATAATATTTTAGTATTTTGTAATTACATTCTTTGTATTTTTAAATACATTTCATTTGCTAGTAATATAGTTAGTATGTTGTCTTATCTACAGCATGATATGCTTTATGTGGATCCCAGGAGGTGTAGCTGATGCTTGTGCTAGGGATCCTAGAAGACGTAACTAAACCTTCAGATTCGAATGCATGTTCTTGGATCGATCCAAGTTAATTCAATCTGTTATTGAAACACAAATATATGAGGCTGTTCACGTTTGGAGTTTTAAATATAACTTTGACATCAGTAACTGTGTAATGTTTCATGTGCAATTAAGGTAGTTCTGTCCTCAGAAATTGTACGGTTTAAGCTAGGGTTCCAGGGCATTGAGCATGTACAGGTGAATACCGTACATTAAGTGCAAAGAAAGGTGGTTTGAATGCACAGAAAAGAAAACATATGTTTTATTCTATCCACACAATATCCAACTGGTACAGGATTATAATGAAGATACCAAACATGTTTTAATTTAAAATAGCTATGGACATGCTACATACAGTTGGCATCTTGTAAGTCTTCGGTTCTTTCAAATCTCTGTCTCAGTTAGGTCTACTGTGGAAACAATAAGGTGTTTGTCTACATTCTGTACATGCAGCACTGTACCGGTACAACCGGTACTCATCCGAGATGTCCACACTCCGCATGGGCAGAAAACATTTCAGAGTTGCTAAGGCTGGACGATCTTGTGTTTAGCACTGAAGACGTGAAGAATGTCAAGCCCAAATTGAAGTAAAACTTGTATCGATCCGTGATAAGGATGTATGTCCGTATCTTCAGGATAGATGCAAGAATAAAAAAAACATTGAGGGAATGGATAAAAAAATCGAGGAAATGGATTAAAAATGTTGAGAGAATTGAATAAATGGTTAAGAGAATGGATAGCAGAAAGAAGGGAATGGATCAAAAAAAATGTAGGGAACGGATTAGCCTGCCAATTTCTTTCACTCTGACCTGTAAGGACTTCAAACCAAAGACCAAATTAAAATTACTTTCCACACTGAAAACGATAACATTCCAAACTAAACATTTTAAGGTAATGACAAATTTAATCACACTTAGATTTTTTCAGATGACCCAATGCAAACCACTGCATGTGGTTTAAACTGTATTCATGCTTGTAAAGTAAATGTTTAGGTTGGATCAATATTATGTATTTTTTCAGTGTACTGTATTACAGAATCAGAAAACGACGCATATGAGAGCACAATAAGAACAACTTTGCACCCAAATGCCGTTTACATTATACTGTAAGGATAATGATGTTATGCCCAGACAGCCCCTCCCCCTGAACCCTTGCATGGGGAATATGCGAAGCCATGAAAAGTGAAAAGTTTGCTGCTGTGTGGGTATCTGCGCTGGCTGGGTGACACAAGCTGAGTGCAATGAGCCATTGGCATTTGAAGGCAATTAGCATGGAGGGAATACATTCCGGAACTAGCCAGCCTATACAAACACAGTGCTCGTCGTAATGAGCCTTGACTAGACTGGGGGGGGTTACCATGGAGACCCCTCAACAAGCTGTCAAAGCGCAACCCCATTTTGGAGAACATCATTTTCAATTTTTTTTCACAACCTATCTTTTATTGGGTTATTAGTAGTAGTAGTGGTGGCAGTGCCTAGGTTTGTTACCCCTTAACAATATCAGGCAAGTCGGAACTTGATCTAGGAATATAAGAAAAAAAATGTCACATCTTCCATGCACTGTTTTTTTAACAGTCATGCATATCTTCGTGCGCACACACACATTCACTAAGTTAGAGGTTTCTCAAGTGTGTCTCCAATCCTAAGCCTTAGAACTGCAGACCCTGACCATGAACAACAGGCCAGGTGTTTGCGCAGTGTTCTGGTCCTTTGAGGGGGTCCTGCTCTCTGCTGGAAATACACGCACACACACTCACACAAAGACAGACATATTTTAAGTTTTACTATCCTTTTGGGGACCCAAAACATTCCCATTTGAAATCCTATTTGTCCTAACCTAAAAAGTTATCGCAAAAACCTAACAGTAAACTTTACCTTAAATCCAAATAAAATTGTTACCTGTAATCATAAACCCAACTGTACATTATACGCTAAACCTTGCCCCTAAGTTTAAAATGTAATTTGTCTTCATGGGACTGGTGAATTGTCCAGTCCCATGAAGGTCAATGTTTTTTTGGTTTTATTGCCCTTGCACAGTATGGAAACATGCTCTTTATTTACTATTTCAAGACAATGGCGATATGCTTGTCTCTTTATCTCACTGTATACTGTAGGATAATGTGGGTGATAATGTGGGTGAAATGATCGCAATGACTTTGCACTGCTAGACATATCAAGCAGTCTCATAGGCGTTGTTGGTCAACAGCTTGGAGGTTGGAAGTCTCAAACACAAATACTTTTCCACCTCAGCCCAGCATAGACTGCCGAGCCCAGCAGAGCTACCTCTTGTCCTGAATGGTGCCCTGATGCCGTCCGGTCACTGCACAGTCCCTCTCCGCTCCGTTTGTCCGCCGGTGGCACATTCCTTCCTCTTGGCCAGTCTTGTGTTTATTTCCAAGGAGAAGTCTTTTTCCCAGGTCTCTCTTGGCCTCAGACTGAAGGCTTTTGGCTGAGATCCACACTGCACAAAAGGCCTGGGCATTCCAGCTGTCTGCGTTTAATCCTCTGTGTCAGCTCGTGTTAATGTTGCAGCGTGAAATCTGAGGGCGCAAAGCGGCGTGGAATATTAAACACCACCCTCAGAATTCCTCTGGAAAGACAACTAGGCTGCTGGTGGGCACTATATTACAGGAAAGACCAGCCACCGGCTGTCTTGCAGGTTAGAAGAGTGTGTGTGTGTGTGTGTGTTCATTTGTTTGTAGTGAGGTACGCGGCTGCAGAATCAACGAGGAGGCAAAGAAAATCGATGAACAACATCCAAGGAAAATCTTAACCAAATCAAACAAAGGAAAAGGAAGGAGGCAATTGACTAATGTGAGACGAAATCAGCATTTCCGTTTATCTGAAGGTCCCCCACAGACTGCCGAGGCAGACAATAGACGGATGACACGGCTCTGTGGATGGTTAATTATCCAGAGCCCCCCGCCCCCTCTGCCCTGTCTCACACGCCCGTCCCGCACACCCCTCGTCCCCTCCTGCTGCTGTACCCCCCCTTCACAAAATCAGGCTTTTTTTGCCCAAATACATTTTAGTTTTTTTTGTGGCAGTATCTGTGTGAGGAAGGAATTGGCATCATCTATACAAAAACAATCCGAGGTTAGCCATGCGTGTATGCACGTCCGTGTGTGTGTGTGTGTGTGTGTGTGCGCGAGTGAATGCGCGCATGCGTTTTCTGAAGTATGTTCTCCTGATGTGGTGCTTCATGTGCATCCTTTCTTCTTTGTCTACTTCCCAGTTTGCCTCTGTCTCCGTGCCACCCAGGACGCTCTCTCGCTTATTCTCTCCTGATGCACATCCAGTTTCAGATCATCTCTGGCACATTGAGCTTAAATAGAGATTTGGGCTTTTATTTACTGAGCAAAGCAGCTTTGGGGTGCTTTTTATTTGGGGGCGGGGGGGCTGAGAGTGAGCTGATACTGCTTCCAGCACCAGAAGAAGAGATACCAGGAGTAAATCATATTATGGATGATGTTTCTCTCTCTCTCTCACACACACAGACACACACACACACACACACACACACACGCACAGATTAATTAGCTGGTGTGGAAAGAGAGGGCAGAGCAGACGGATAGTGGGGGGGGGGTGGACAGATAGGATGGAGAGGCTCTGGGTGAATGGTCGTGGGGGGGGGCAGTGTTGCCGGATGCTGCGTCTGCTTTCTGATGACTTGTCAGTTTGCGAAGGACAGGCTGTTTTTCTGTGCTGCTGGGCAAGGCCCTCATTATCACATCAGTGTCATCTTTCTGTTTTTATCCACAAGGCAGCTCACACCCCTGTGAGAGGAGCACCATACCAGCCCTCATATCTACCGCCTCACATTGGGTTTGGCATACTTTCACACTGTGTGTGTGTGTTTCTGTGTGTGTCTTGATTGTATTTGTATTTGTGTGTGTGTGTGTGTGTACATAGCCTGTCCTAGTGAGATTTAATCTGCTGTTATTTATTTCAAGACTGATAGAGGAATAAATACATCTGGTATAGATGCAAATGTTTCTAATAATATGTTTCTTGAGAAATTAGTGCATTCCCACACTCATTTAGAAATATATTTTAATGCATTTTTTGTATACAGTATTTAGCATATTTTTTTTCCACTGGAGTTTGCATAGTGGACGTTCATATTAAAAGTAGAGTATTGTACATTGTAAGTCGTTTCGCAAGCAGTGTCTTTCTTGTGAGAAAATGACCTTGACCTTGGGCAAAGATGAATTGCTATATAGCAAGGTTACACAATGTCACGTTAAGGGTTAAGAGTTGGGGTTAATTCTCTCAGTGGATTCAAATGCATTAAGACGCTACGGCATCACAGGCCATCCACCCTAACGATCACAATGCCCAGCAGTCTATTTCACTCTAATAGCGCTCATCAATGCCTCTAGTGGCTGCTTTTCAATTGGGGACTTAATTTGACCTATGAAAAAGAAGAGCTACTGTGTGCATAATGCAATGCGGATTTGATTGAATTGAAACATTTTTCTGACTACCCCTGTGGCGAACGTAATGTTTGGCCTCAAATTAGTCCTAACAGTTTAGTAAGATGATACTGGTGTATTACATATATCATATGACTGGTCTGAGGTCATCCTCATGGCCAACCACCAGTTGGACATGTTCGACGGCCAATTAATTTACTAGGATATTATAACAAGAAAAAGCGTTAGCAGCATTTCTGTTGAAACTGGTTGAGAATCCTTTAGGCGCTGTGAGCTATGTAGACATCACAGCGATACCTGTGGGGCTGGCTGTGTAGACCAGGTGTCTTCAGAATGGCAACGGTCAGTCCTTTCAACAAGTAGACAAAGTGCAGCGTGGTTGCGTCGTGGTTCCCAGCTGTTCCAGCCCTTTGTGTCAGAACCCGATCAGCCCAGCCTAGAATGAACCTGAACTGCGTTCTTAACGCTCTGCCTATCTGTGCCTCTCATCTACGCCCTAGATGCGAGGCTTCCATTGCTACCTGTTCTAAACAAAAAGATCAGGGGGGGGGGGCAAGAGGGGGGGTGTTAGGACAAAGCTGGGAGCGGAGAAACAGAACACAGTGTCTGTTGTGTAAGAAGGGGAGTCCTGGCACTAACACAGGCTTCTCTGTAAGACTATCCCACTGCTCCCAGCCCTCCGCCTGGGCCCTCAATACAGCCCTTTGTCCTCTCACATCACCAATGACTTTGAGAATTGGCACCCAGCAACACCTGGCCTCTCATAGCATTGGCCCCCAGCATTAGCTCTCTCTCCCACCAGCAGTATGAAACTTAGGAGTTATGGTATGGAGAAGGAGAGGAGTTATGCTAGGTAGAGGAGGAAAGGAGTTAAGGTAGGGAGAGGAGTTATGGTCGGATGAGGAGGAGAAGAGTTATGGCAGGTAGAGGAGTTATGGTAGGGAGTGGAGGAGAGGAGTTATGGTAGGGAGTGGTGGAGAGGAGTTATGGCAGGTAGAGGAGGAGAAGAGTTATGGCAGTTAGAGGAGAGTAGTTATGGTAGGGAGTGGTGGAGAGGAATTATGGCAGGTAAAGAAAGAGAGGGGATATAGACATCAGAAAAGGAAAAAGAAAGAGGAGGACACTGGCTCTGTGCAACTTGTCCTTAAACCTCTGTTATCTTCCCTTGACCTTTTATTTTCTCTCTAATCCTCATTGCCTTCCCCCTCTGTCTGATCTCCATCCATCCTCAACAAATATAATGTTGTTTTTAGCATTTTCATCTTCTGAAAGTTAACTATACTCACCAGTATCCTTTATACTCATAAGTCTTGTGCAATAACTTTCATATCAGTTGTCTTGTGTGTTTCTTGTGAGTCCTGTGTAGAAATGTACAGATGTTATTTTTTATAGATTGTGTGGAGCCAGAGCTGATTTACCCATTTTAAGAGAGAAACAGGGAGAGAGAAGGTGAGGGAGGGAGGAACATGGAGAAAGGGGAGGCGGGAGTTGCAGAGGCGTTCAGTCGGCTTTCCCTTTTTGCAACCTGATCTGTATAACAAGAAGGTTGGTAGAGATAAAAGGAGAAAGGAGCCCTGTCCGAACCTGACTACAGGAAGGAGGCGATTAGAGGTGAGTCAGTATCAGGTATGCGGTCAGTAATCCCAACCAATCACAAGTTTAGGACATTAGAGAGATGGTAGCTTGACTCCAGCCCCCCACCCCCATTCTCCCTATCAGCTGCAGCCCCTTTTCACACACCAGCAGTGGATTGCATTAACATCTACTTTGCCCATGTATGCACATACACACAGAAATACACACACACACTGAACCAAAGGTGGAAGAGCTGTGTTGACCAATCATATTTCATGAAATACTTTTCAGATTCCTCACTGTCTGTGGCTTATAATTCACCTCAAAACAGTAGACAGCTCATTTCCATCGTGCCACTTCCTGCTTGAAATCCTGAACACAGAATGAGAGTAAGCTCAGTTGGTTGTGTTAAAACGTTTCTGAAAAAGTGTTACTGAAAATGTTTTGGAACTGTAATGAATTTAGCCTCAGATGCTTGTGCCTGTCCCAGATCTGGCAAACCAAAAATATAAAAATGTGCTTGGCGTAACAGCTAACATTATTGTAGCTGCTAACATTTACTTGCTAGCTCGGTTCCTTGACAGCTTCAACCCAGTGCGCAACATAGTAGGCCTCGTGGATGGGACCGCAGATTGTCCCAGGCTTGTTGCAGGCTTGTTGCAGGCTTTTGGCTGTTTAAATCCCTGCTGATAGTTGCAGTTTCCAACAGCTAACCTGACGTACCTGCAATACCCGAACTGCCATGTATGGAATACAGATCTGCAATAACACAAACTTAAATGGAAATGGAAAGTGTACAGGGAAAGAGGATTATCAAAAATCAAGGTATAATAACATTGGTTTGGATGGCATATCATCTCCACATTTAAAGTGAAGAGAAAATGAGCATAAAATGTAAAAGCCACACATGGATTATGGGAAGATTGAGACGGAGCGTGCCAATACTACTGGAAAATCTGTAACCAGCTCCGGTGACCCAGACCAAT
The DNA here is from genome assembly GCA_016801175.1 of Esox masquinongy. Classification (NCBI taxonomy): domain Eukaryota; kingdom Metazoa; phylum Chordata; class Actinopteri; order Esociformes; family Esocidae; genus Esox; species Esox masquinongy. Next base: position 34,637 of record JACXGI010001136.1, read on the forward strand.
TGTGGTCAAGTTCCTAAGGTAGTTTACAGACAAAGAACTAGAGAGAACAACCAACTTCCTTAACTAGGATTACTTGGAGGCTTTTTCCCAGCAGTGGAAAGAATCCTAGCTACGTAAATTCTATACAGTCAATTATCAATATCCAAATATTAATCTGTTATTTTTTTTAATTATACATAAGTAGCAGTACAGGATTTTTATTTCTGGAGAATAGACAGGAATGGAGAATGTAAAGCTTAGATAGAATATTCTGTCAAATGCTGTGGAAATGGTGAGGTTGCAAGTTAGCCTGCCATATCTTAAGGTCTAGGATGCTGATAAAGACCATTGAGTGCAATCAGTCAGGTTGGTTGATATATGTAAAAATGTTTATACAGTTTGTGATGTTGGAGAAGTCTGTTTTATGGGTGACCTGACCTGAATAGCTCCTAACTCAACAATATCATCAGAGTCTTGATCACACACTGCGTTTAGTGAAGGTGCAGATCGCTGTTCTAAATTTGAACAACTCTAAAGTCGCAACTATACCTATTGGATGTATAATAAAGAGGCAATATATAGCCATAAATCAAAGCTCCCAAAACTAGGACAAAACAATGTATAAGAGCTCATGTGGTAGGTTTTGTAAGACTCCTATGTTGAAGATCAAGAAAGAATTGTTGGCATCAGTTCTTACATTGATTATTGCCTATTGACAGCCCCACCTGAACACTGAATCACTTCTCCTCCTGAATCACTCACTTTAAAAAGTGGAATATCATTGCTAAAATATGCCTGTCTTCAGAAGAATTTTGTCTGCTCAGGACTTTTTTATTTCTATGCTTATTTTAAATGTATATAAAGATTTGCATTTTCTGTCCGTGAGCTGTTCTTAAATATTAATGCTCAGAATTATGTTGCAAGAGCTAATTTGTATCTCAAAGAAATTATAAAACAGTATATTTTTTTCAATAGTATCCGATAGTATGCTACCATAGCCTTTAATCAGGTAGTTCTGAATAAACTGTGTAGTATGCCATACAGTACTTTCTAAATCTAGAATTACAACCTAGTGATAATCACATTTTGTTACAATTATGCCGATACAATAATTATTCTCAATTGTGTTCCACACGCTCATCCCTGAATTACTAAAAGAAAAACTTTCCCAGCCATTTACGTGAACCCTTGCACGCATTTCAAAAGATGGATTTATTTTAACAATCGTAAACGAGGTATTCAGTGACGTTGAGATTGTCCCCCGGACAATCCTGACAGTAGGAACCTCCCAAGCACTTGTATCAGCCTCTCCATCTGCCCGTTAGATTAGGGATTGGAGCCAGAGGTGAGACTGGCCGTGACCCTGAGTTTCTCCATAAATGCCCTCCAGACACGTAACATGAACTGAGGGCCAACATCAGAAACACTATCCTCCGGGATACCATAATGCCAGAAAATGTGCAAGTATAGGGCTTCCGCAGGCTGTAGGGAGTCCTGAAAGGGGAATACGTCGACAGGATTTAAAAAAACAATCAATAATCACAAATATTATATTAGATTCAACTTTACTGTCATTGAACATTAGATAGAAGAGGGCAGAAATTTACAAGTATTAAGTTTACAGCCCTGGAAAAAATTAAGAGACCACTCCTAATTTTTATTAAATCAGCATCTCTACATGTATGGCAGCTATTCCATTCCAGTGTCTGTTAAATTCCAACACAGGCACACCTCATTTTACTTAATGAGGTACTGATTAGGTGATTACCTGAAGCAAATCTAAAATATTCAGCGTGGCAAAAGAGTTGAAAAGAGAAGCTTTGAGTGAGGAAAAGAAGGATTCAATACTGGCTTTACTGGCAGAGGGATACAGTGAGCGTCAGGTTGCTTCCACCCTGAAAATTTCTAAGACGGCAGTTCATAAGAACAAGGTCAAGCAACAGACATTGGGGACAACAAAGCTACAGACTGGCAGTGGGTGAAAACAACTGTCCACTGACCGTCAACTCATTCGGATGTCACTCAACAACCATAGGATGACATCAAGTGACCTACAAAAAGAATGGCAATCAGAAGCTGGGGTGAAGTGCATGGCGAGGACGGTTCGAAACAGGCTCCTAGGGGCAGGGCTGAAGTCATGCAAAGCTTGAAAAAGCCCTTCATCAATGAGAAGCAAAGAAGAGCCTGGCTGAAGTTTGCAAAAAACCATAAGGATTGGACCGTAGAGGAATGGAGTAAGGTCATCTTCTCTGACGAGACATATTTTCAGCTTTGCCCAACACCTGGTCTTCTAATGGTTAGACGGAGACCTGGAGAGGCCTACAAGCCACAGCGACTCCCACCCACTGTGAAATTTGGTGGAGGTTTGGTGATGATCTGGGGATGCTTCAGCAAGGCTGGAATCGGGCAAATTTGTCTTTGTGAAGGAGGCATGAATCAAGCCAAGTACAAGGTTATCCTGGAAGAACACCTGCTTCCTTCTGAAAAGGAAAGGAAAACATCACTGGTTTTGATTATTTTAAAGTTTTACTCATGAAAGTTAACCAGGCTGATAAATCGTTTTACATAGCTACCATTTACAGGCCCCCCCGGGCCATACACAATGTTCCTCAATGAGTTTCCAGAATTCTTGTCTAACCTTGTAGTCATGGCAGATAGTATTCAAATTTTTGTCGATTTCAATATTCATATGGAAAAGTCCAATGACCCTCTTCAAAAAGCCTTTGAAGCCATAATTGACTCAATGGGTTTTATCCAACATGTCTCAGGTCCAACGCACTGCCACAATCATACCTTAGATTTAGTCCTGTCACGAGAAATAGATATTGTAGTTCTAATAATTTCCCCCCAAAATCCTGGAATATCACATCACTGTCTTATTACATTTACCGTTAAAACAAGAAATCCACTTGCTCCACAAACAATGAGTTTCAAATGCCATACTATAAATTCTCTGACTACAAATATATTTCTTGATATTCTTCCAAGCTCGCTCATCAATGACAGAGTAAAAAAATACCGCAAACGATCTAATCGAGGATCTAAACTCAACACTGCAAAATACTTTAGATACGGTTGCACCACTAAACCCAAAAGAAATACGCAACAAGAAACTTGCTCCCTGGTACACAGACAATACTAGAGCACTCAAGCAAGCCTCCAGAAAATTGGAGTGAAAGTGGTGCTCCACCAAGTTGGAAGTATTCAGACTAGCCTGGAGAGACAGTACACTACAATACCGAAAAGCACTCACATCTGCTCGCTCAGCTTATTTCTCCAACCTGATTGAGGTGAACAAAAACAATCCAAAATTTCTCTTCAATACAGTTGCAAAGTTAACAAAAAAGCAACGCTCAACAAGTGAAGTGGGTCTTCACTTTAGCTGTAATGAATACATGAACTTCTTTGATAAACGATCATCACCATTAGAAAATAAATAACTGACTCCTTAAATAGTTATAGTCCCCAAAATCTCAGTTGTCCTGAGAATGTCCTGAACCTCCCTGACCAGGTGTCAATGGGGACACTTGAATTTTTTGATCCCGTATTACTTAAGGAGCTATTTCCGGTGCTAGGTCAGGCAATGCTGAACATAATAAATTGCTCTCTTTCCTCCGGAAGCGTACCAAACTCACTAAAAATAGTGGAAATTAAGCCTCTTCTAAATAAATCTAATCTGGATCCTGACATATTAAACAATTATAGGCCAATATCAAACCTCCCGTTCCACTCAAAAATCTTAGAAAAATGTGTTTCCCACCAACTGAATGCCTTCCTGAAGAAAAATAACATTTATGAAATGCTCCAGTCCAGTTTCAGACGCCATCATAGCACTGAGACTGCACTCTTGAAGGTAACAAATGACCTTCTAATAGCCTCAGAGAAAGGTTCCGCATCCGTCCAGTTGCTTCTTGATCTTAGTGCTGCTTTTGATACTATTGATCACTCCCTTCTCTTAGAGAGACTGGAAACCAATACTGAGCTACGTGGACATGTTCTAGCCTGGTTTAAATCTTATTTATCTGAAAGATATCAGTTCGTATGTGTGGATGGCATATCCTCTGACAAATCAAAGGTATGTTTTGGTGTTCCTCAAGGCTCAGTTCTGGGCCCATTATTGTTCTCACTATATATGCTGCCGCTGGGTGATGTAATCCGGAATCACAATGTCAATTTTCACTGTTATGCTGATGACACACAATTATATATTTCGATGAAGCATGGAGAAGCCCCCAAATTAGCTACTTTGGAAGCATGCATTTCAGATATTAGGAAGTGGATGACAGAGAACTTTTTGCTTTAAAAGTCAAGAAAAACAGAAATGCTCGTTTTAGGACCCAAGAAACAAAGGGCTTTGTTGGCAGATCTCACTGTGAACCTCGATGGCTGCATGGTCGTATCCCAAAAAACTGTAAGAAACCTCGGCGTTAACCTTGACCCTGACCTCTCCTTTGATGAATATATAAAATATATCCAAGAGTTGCTTATTTTCATCTTCGAAACATTGCAAAAATCAGAAACTTTCTATCTAAAACTGATGCAGAAAAACAAATCCATGCTTTTGTTATTTCTAGGTTAGATTACTGCAATGCTCTTCTTTCCGGTTACCCTGATAAATCAATAAATAAACTTCAATTAGTGCTGCACACGGCTGCTAGAAACCTAACTAGAGCTAAAAAATTGGAACACATTACTCCAGTACTAGCCTCTTTACACTGGCTGCCTGTTAGGGTTAGGGCTGATTTTAAGGTTTTATTGTTAACCTATAAATCAATACATGGACTTGCTCCTACTTACCCCGCTGAAATGATCCAACCTTACATACCTACACATAACCTTAGATCACAAGATGCAGGCCTTTTAATTGTACCTAGAATTTCTAAACAAACAGCTGGAGGCAGGGCCTTCTCTCACAGAGCTCCACTACTGTGGAATGATTTGCCAATTAAGGTTAGAAATGCAAACTCAGTGCAAACTTTCAAGTGTCTACTAAAGACTCATCTCTACAGCATGGTCTATGATTAAGTGTAGTCTGGCCCAGGGGCGTGATGGTGACCAGAAAGGCTTGATACTGTCCACCCTTGCCGTCTTCCCAGGTGGGCTATCATCGCCACTGGGATGCCCTCCCTCCAATGCCATTCGAGGGCGGAGTCACTGGCTTGTTGTTGTCTCTGTATTGCGTTCTTGTGCAATTGGGCTGTACTCTGCTGGCAATACTCATGCCTCATGCAGGGTGGTTGCGGTTGATGGGTGTCCCTTTGGTTGATGCTTGGCAATGTGGGTGGATTGATTTCCTGCCTGTTGGGCCTTGTCCGCAGCCTCCTCCGAATCGGGCCACAGTGTCACTGGACCCCCCTGTCTCAGCCCCAAGGTCTTACGCTGCTATATTATTGTGCTGGGGGAGTAGGGTCAGTTCTCCTTCTTCACTATAAATCCTTGTAGATCTAAGGAATGCATTTTCTAAATTTTCCTTGTCTCCTGCCCTGTTTTAAATTTAGGAGGACATGAGGTCTTGGCCCACACCTGCGGAGTACCAGGCTTGAAAGATTCGTTGCTCTCCCTGTCCAAAGTCCTCCTGGTTGTGTTGCAGATCAAGACGATACCTGATCTGCAACATAACCCCCCCCCCCCGCCGTGTTGTCCCTGTACTTGTCCATCTGGTCATGATTCCGACTTGGACTTAAATAGACTCTGGACTCAGCCCACATGCATTTATTAATTATTACAATTTGTACTCTTAATATGTTCACCCGGCACAGCCAGAAGAGGACTGGTCACTCCCCTGAGCCTGGTTCCTCTCTAGGTTTCTTCCTAAATTCCGGCCTTCTTAGGGAGTTTTTCCTTGCCACTGAAATTCAACACTACTGTTGTTTGCTCCTTGGGGTTTAAGGCCGGGTGTTTTGTAAAAGCACTTTGTAACAACTGCTGATAAATAAATTTGATTGATTGATTGATTCTGATCTGACAATGTTCCCCAACTCTGAGAATTGGTTTATCCAGCAGGACAATGCTCCATGTCACACAGGCAGGTCAATCAAGGTTTGGATGGAGGACCACCAGATCAAAACCCTGTCATGGCCAGCCCAATCTCCAGACCTGAATCCCATTGAAAACCTCTGGAATTTGATCAAGAGGAAGATGGATGGTCACAAGGCATCAAACAAAGCCAAGCTACTTGAATTTTTGTGTCAGGAGTGGCATAAAGGCACCCAACAGCATTGTGACAGACGGGTGGAGAGCATGCCAAGATGCATGAAAGCTGTGATTAAAAATCTGGATTATTCCACCAAATATTGATTTCTGAACTCTTCCTAAGTTAAAACATTAGTATATTGTTATTGAAAAATGAATATGAATTTGTTTTCTTTGCATTATTTGAGGACTGAAAACAATGTATCTTTTTTTTGGTTATTTTGACCAGTTGTTATTTTCTACATATAAATACTCAGTGACAATGTTTTTATTTGGAATTTGGGAGTAATGTTGTCAGTAGTTTATAGAATAAAACAAAACTGTTCATTTTATTCAAACACATACCTATGAAAAGTAAAACCAGAGAAACTGATAATTTTGCAGTGGTCTCTTAATTTTTACCAGAGTTGTATGTATATTACAAGTGGATTGTGTAGATGTGCAATGAAGGCAAATTCAGTACAAATGGCGATACTAAATGTACAATTAAGGCAAATAGAGTTGGGCAGAAATATGTACAAGTATGGTGTATGTTACAAGTGGGATAAATAGTTGTGCGGGTACAAATGCCAATTCTAAATGGCATTCTAAATGTGCAAATGAGGCAAATTGAAGTAGTAAGGTAGCATGTGCAAATGGGATGCAGAGATAGCGGCAAAGAGGTCCCCGAGGTAGATATTGTAACGAATACTCCAGAACACAGGACTGTAATCCAAGCGTGGAGTACAACAGTTTATTATGAACCGATCAACAGGGAAAAAACTCAGGACAAAAAACAGGTAATCCGGACGAACGACAACAAGACCAATCAGAAGGCTATATGGGTAATTCAGAGGCCAGGCAGGAGGTTTGGTACACCAGGTATCAAGTTGACGGGTGAAGGTACCGAGAGGCAGGCTAAATGGAGAATCCTAGGCAGGCAGGGTGGTCAGAACAGCTAACAGGGCAAAAGTACAGGAGGAGAACCAAAACAAACAGGCAGAAAATCAATACATGGAGTAAACTGAGTAATGCCAACAAGCTTGGTAAGTATACTCACAATATAATACCTCACAAGGAGTGACTGGCTGGGGAGAGCTGTTTAGGGACTGGGGATAGGAAGATAGGAAACAGGTGATCAGAATTCGGGTGATTGGGATCTAGTGGTAGAGTGAAGTTCAAGAGAGGCCAGTTGGGAGAGTGTAAGTAAATGTTGCACAGAGCTGAGGGAGCGTGTGCAAGCTGCTGGATGGTGTGATTGTCCAGGAATGGGATGCGGATGGTGACTGGACCTTTCAGATATTTACAGCTCCGGAAAAAATTAAGAGACCACTTTTCTTTCCTTTCCAAAAAAGTTGAAAAAGAAAGTTTAGTGAGGAACAGAAGCGTTCAATTTGCAGTGGTCTCTTAATTTTAACCCTTATGTTCCTCACTCAAAATCTTCCTTTTCAACTTTTTTGGAAAGGAAATAAAAAGGTGCAGTGGTCTCTTAATTTTTTCTAGCGCTGTATATGTAAAAACTGAAAAATGCAAGTACGATGGCAATTCTAAATGTGCCATGAAGGCAAATTGAATGTGCAACTGAAATGCAGGGATAGTAGCAGTGAGGTTCCCGAGGTAGACATGTACCTGTAACTACTGAAAACTTCCATTATCAGACTTTGCAATGCAGTGTCAGAGTCCAGTAGTACAAAGGGAGCAGTGCAACAAGGTCCCTGAGAGGCATCTCTGTGGGTCACAGAGTTCAGCAGGGTTACAGTGGATGGAAAGAAACTGTTCCTGAGCCTGCTGGTGGGGGAACAAAGATACCTGTACCACCTGCCTGATGGTAGGAGGGCAAACAGTTTGTGGCATGGATGTGAAGGGTCCCTGATGATGGTGCACCCTGTGCAGACACCGCTTGCACTGGAGGTCTATGATGGCTGGGAGCTGGGCACCAGTGATGTGCTGTGTGGTTTTCACCACCCGTTGCAGGGCCTTCCGTTCGGCTACGGAGCAACCGCTAAACCGCACTGTGGCGCAGTTAGTTAGAATTCTCTCAATTGTGCAGGGGTAATAGTTCATAAAGATCTTAGAAGACAGGCGGGCCTTCATCAGCCTCCTCAAAAAGTACAGGTGCTGCTGCACCTTTTTGACCAGGGCTGATGTGTTGAGGGTCCAGGAGAGGTCCTCGGAGATGTGGATTCCCAGGAATTTGAAGCTGGACACACGCTCCACCTCAGCGCCATCAATGAGAACTGGGGCATGACTGCAGCCTTTAGACTTCCTGTAATGCACAAATATGGCAGGGTTTCTACCTGACAGTGGAAAATCAGTCACCAAGTCAATAGACAGGTGGGACCACAGGCGTTGAGGAACAAGCCGGGCTGTAGCTTTCCATAAGGAAAGTGGCGAGGTGATTTACTCTGGGCACACACAGATCAGGAGAGCACATACCGGTGGACATCGGTTCCACTGTAGGCCACCAGTATTTCCCCGTAATGGAGCTGACGGTCCATTGATCTCCAGGGTGTCCTGCAGCAGGGAGTGTGTGTGACCATTTCAGCCTAACATGTAATACCCTAGGCACGTAACAGCAATTAGGAGGACAGTTGGCAGGAGTGGGATCTCCCTCTCTGTCAATGTCCCAGAGTACAGGAGCACGAGAGAGGGATGATGGGAGTGGTCTCCAAAGTGTGCTCCTCCGTGTCATGGAGGTGGGATAGAGACCGGACGGTAAGATAGTATGAAATCAAACCTGGTAAAAAACATGACCCATCTAGCCTGCCTGGGGTTGAGTCACTTGGCCGCTTCGATATTTTCTAGATTACGGTGGTCCATCCATGCCAGAAATGGGTGTTTGGCACCCTCTAGCCAATGTCTCCACTCCTTTAGAGCTTTCTTAACAGCCAATAACTCCCAATCTCCCACATCGTAGTTCTGTTCAGCAAGGGTGATCTTTTTGGTGTAAAAAGCACATGGGTAGAACTTAGAGGGTGTTTCCGTGCCACTGGGATAGAATCGTCCCCACAACAATCTCAGAAGTGTCAACCACTACCATGAAAGAATGTTCCGGATCGGAATGGTGCAAAATGGGGGCTGAGGTAAAACGATTCTTTAGATGATTGAAAGCACCATCAGCCTCTCTGGTCCAAATGAGTCGTTTAGGCCCCTTTTTCAAAAGGGCTGTGAGATGAGCAGCCATGGCGCTGAAGCGTTTGGCAAAGTGTCCGTAATAGTTAGCAAATCCCAGAAATCCTGGTAAAGCCTTTACAGACAAGGATAGGTCAGTCACGAACTGCGCTCACCTTGCCTTGGTTCAACTGAATCCCAGTGGGAGTTCTCTTAGCCCAGGAAAGAGACCTCCCACTGTTGAAAGGAACATTTCTGGTTTTCTAACAGGTGTTTAAGGACTGCCCGTACATGCTGAATATGAGTTTCCAGAGTGGGAGAAAAGATCAGAAAGTCATCAATATAGACAATGCTTACACAACATGTCTCTGAATACCTCATTTACGAAATCCTGGAACACGGCTGGGGCATTGGTTAATCCTTAAGGCATAACAAATTATTCATAGTGGTCTTCCATTCATCACCCTCATGAATGTGCATTAAGTTGTATGCACTACGTAAGTCCAACTTAGTGATGTAGTGCGCTCCGTGGAGTTGTTTGATACTTGAGGTAACGAGTGGAAGTGTGTACCTGTATTTTACTGTCACGGCTTTCAGTGTGTGATTATCAGTACAAGGCAGTCCTCTGTCTTTTTTATCCATAGAGAAGAAACTGGATGATGCTGGTGAAGTGGAGGGATGCTCATACCCTTGTCGTAGGGCCTCTTGAATATATGTCTCCATAGCCTCCATCTCTGTGTAAGGCAGGGTATATACATGACCTCTGGACAGGTAGGAACTGGGCAGGAGGGCAATGGCACAATTCCACTGTCTATGAGGGGGAAGACCGGTGGCTTTTGTCTTTGTGAACACTACGTGTAGGTCATGGTAGACCTGCTGGGTGGTGAGGGTTAAACAATGCTTTTGACAGTGCAGAGACCATGTGATCAATATATCCTTAGCCCAGAAGATCACAGGGATATGTAGCTGCAGCCATGGAAGGCCCAACACAATCTGGTAAGAAGGGGCTTTGATAAGGAAAAAGGAGATTACCTCCTTGTGCATATTGTTAATAGTGATCAACAGGGATGCTGTGAGGTTTTTGCCCAGTGCCTATTGGATGTCCATCAAGGGCCAGTACAAGAACGGGCTTATCCTGTCGTTGAATGGACACGTGTAAAGTGGCTAACTCCAGAGTCCAGAGTCCAATAGTGCTGGTAAAGAACATATGGAGTAAGCAGCTGGTAAGGTTCAATGTGAAAGGGTTAGATGACTTCAATAAGAAAGGTAATGCCACTCTTACCTGGACTGAAATGGCGGTGTGGGTGGTTCTTTTCCTTGGTCTGGAACCGAGACTCCTGGTGCGACATCCTCCCAATGGAAGTCTGGCTAGGCCACAGTAAGGACACAGGCCTTGCTCACCTCTCCGTTGGCATTCCTCCTCCAATAGGTGGGTTTGATTGATCTCCATGCGTTCCACCTCTCTCACAGGTGCGGGGCCCAATGCAGGAGTTAAGGGTGTACGCTGATGGGATCGAAGGAGGTTGTCAAGGTGCGTTGCTGGGTTGGATTGACTGCTGGGTTGTGCCCTTCTACGGCCCTGTCCAGTTCTCCTCGTGTAACGGCACGTCTCCTGGTATCCCCTCCATGCTCTTGAGACTGTACTGGGAGACACAGCAAACCTTCTTGCGACAACAAGTATGGATGTGCCATCTTGGAGGAGCTCGACTGTCTGTGCAACCTGAACAGATGTTACGAACCCCGTGGCTCTAGCAGTCTAGGGTGGATGGTACAGAGACCCGTAACATAAAACTTATGCAAAGTGGTGTAGTGTTCAGTGGGAACAAACGACACAGACAACCAAAGCTACCGTCAAACATAAAATGTTTATTGTAAACACACGGTAAAGGGGGTAGGGAAAAGGGGCTGAGCTGGACCCAAGAAATGAAATAATATAATCAAAACACCCCTAAACTGAACTTGCCTGCCTCAAGAACCGCTTAGCTAACTACTAACCAATACAAAAATACAATGGGTGGTCCGCTCAGTTCTAACTAGTGTTTTGAGACAAAGTTTTCCTACGGGTTGTGTATGCCCAAGGGCGACTTGCTAAAAACCCCTTTTCCCAGGGACACAGGGACAAACAAAAACACACAGGTTGAACGAGGACTAAACAGCACACAGCAAACAACTGACTAGACAACACCAAACAAAACACCACAGCAATACATACTCACACGAAACAGGACAAAGTGAGATGTATGTGCTCAACTAAGTGATGTATGTATGAACAAAGTGTCTGTCTATCAAAAAAGGTATGTATCTCAAGAGTGCCTATGTCCATGTGGGGTAAATCAAAAGAGTCTCTCTGGGAGAACCAACTGACTGGGTTTTTAAACCAGGGATGTGTGATGTGATTGGGTAATGGAAAAAGGAACAGGTGGTGCAATTAGGATGGGTGTCCACTGATTGGTCCACCTCAGCAGTCAGGCGATGCACTCAGGACTGCCAGGTGGGAAACACCAACGAGCACAATCAGGAACGTAAGGGACTCCTGGGGAAATGGCAGGAGGGGAAAAACACAAATGCACATACTGGGTACCTGCATGCGTAACAACAGGCAACACTGGAGTAATAGGCAACCATCACTTCAGACTTCCAATGGCACATTGTGTTTGCTAATCCAAGTTTATAATAATAAAACGCTAATTGATCATTAGAAAACCCTTTTGCGATTGTTAGCATCGCTGGAAAATGTTGTGCTGATTAAAGAAGCAATAAAACTGGCCTTCTTTAGACTAGTTCAGTATATTCTGCATAAGCATTTGTGGATTTGATTACAGGCTGACAAGTTTCAGAAGAAAGTTCTTTCTTTCTGGTCATTCTTTGTTTCTGGCAACTCCGGGATGCTGGCCTTGTAGGCAGAGTTGCAAAGAAAAAGCCATATCTCAAACTGGCCAGTAAAAAGAAAAAATTAAAAGAAAAAATGGTACTGCTGTTTTGCGGATACGATATAATGAAGCTGCCAGTTGAGGATTGCTCCAGTAGACTCCCACCTCCATAACTCATCAGGCTATATTACTTTTTCCATTGCTCAAAGGTCCAGGTTTTGTGCTGCTTACACCTAGTAATGTGTCTTTGGCCTTGGATAAAATGGTATAGGAATGGCAGCTCTGCCATAAATTCCAGCTTTGTGAAGCTTACGACAGACATTTTTCATTGAGACTGGGTCACAGAGGTACCAATTAAATTCTGTAGTAATTTTGTAAGAGTGTTTTTTTTGGGGGCATTGAGCAACTATCCTGTCAAGTGTCCGCCTATCTCTGATGGTCAACTAGCGACCGCTGATTCTCTTTGCCGATGCAATTTGTGCATTTTCGGCATATGCTGTCATGATTTTTGAGACTGTTCTCCTTGACACTGTTCTCCTTGACTGATCCACCTGCAAATCGGGTAATGGCTACTTGGCTTCTTTGCAACTCTTAGTTGTAACTCTCATGTTGCTTTGAAAACCAAAATATGAAAGTGCTAACTGTCAGACCTCTTATGGCTGACATACTTTTTAGATACGTACTAGGGGTGAAACGGTTCACAAAACTTACAGTTCGGTACGATAGGGTACAGTGGTGTCACGGTTTGGTACGGTTTCGATACATCGACAAAATAAATGCCTGAGAAATATGTAATTTGTATTTAGATTTTCCATTTATTATAATAGAAAACATGGGTAGCTTTAATTTCCAGGAGCATTTGGAAACAAAGGGACAACAAAAAAACAGCAGTGTCTATCATATACACCGATCAGGCATGGACTCCACTAGACCTCTGAAGGTGTGTTGTGGTATCTGGCACCAAAATGTTAGCAGCGGATCCTTTAAGTCCTGTAAGTGGCGAGGTGGGGCATCCATGGATCAGACCTGTTTGTCCAGCACATCCCACAGATGCTTGAATGGATAGACATCTGTGGAATTTGGAGGCCAAGTCAACACCTTGAACTCGTTGTTGTGTTCCTCAAACCATTCCTGAACCATTTTTGCTTTGTGGCATGGCACATTATCCTGCTGAAAGCTGACAATGCCATCAGGGAACACCGCTGCCATGAAAGGGTGCACATGGTCTGTAACAATGCTTAGGTAGGTGGTATGTGTCAAAGTAACATCCACATGAATGGCAGGACCCAAGGTTTCCCAGCAGAACATTGCCTAAAGCAACACACTGCCTCCGCCGGCTTGCCTTTTTCCCATAGTGCATCCTTGTGCCATGTGTTCTCTAGGTAAACGACGCACACACACCCAGCCATCCACGTGATGTAAAAGAAAACGTGATCCATCAGACCAGGCCACTTTCTTCCTTTGCTCCATGGTCCAGTTCTGATGCTCACATGCCCATTGTAGGCGCTTTTGTCAGTGGACAGGGGTCAGCATGGGCACCCTGACTGGTCTGCGGCTATGCATCCCCATACGCAACAAACTGCGATGCACTGTGTGTTCTGACACCTTTCTATTTGTACCAGCATTAACTCTTTCAGCAATTTGAGCTACAGTAGCTTGTCTGTTGGATCGGACCACATGGGCCAGCTTTGGCTCCCCACGTGCATCAATGAGCCTTGGCTGCCCATGACCCTGTCGCTGGTTCACTGCTTTTCCTTTCTTGGACCACTTTTGATAGGTACTGACCACTACAGACCTAGAACACTCCACAAGGTTTGCAGTTTTGGAGATGCTCTGACGCAGTCGTCTAGCCATCACAATTTGGCCCTTGTCAAATTCACTCAGATCCTTACACTTGCCCATTTTTCCTGCTTCTAACACATCAACTTTGAAGACAGAATGTTCACTTTCTGCCTAATATATTCCACCCACTGACAGGTGCCATGATAACGAGATTATCAGTGTCATTCACTTCACCTGTCAGTAGTCATAATGTTATGGCTGATCGGTTTAACATTAAATAAAATTGTTATTTTAAACAGTGCATAGTCCAGCAGCATATATCAAAAATAAATCAGATAGCAGTGCCTTAAACAAAACAGGACCACTTGAAACATGTTAAGAAGAAAAAAACTATCATCTCTACCTGAGAAAACATGTTTGATATTTTGCATGTATAACAATACATATGAGTAGCCACGTTACTCGTATTGCCATTCGAATAGGCTATTGTCAATTAACAGAGCTCATCCACGTCTCATCCGCCTCATTCTCAATCCCCGTTGTAGTTTACAGGGAAACCGAAATGTTCCCAGATGGCAGACCTGAATAACACGTCTTCTAGTTCTGGCTCGCCAATGCTTGCCATGTTGCTCCTGCATTTAGCTACCTGCTAAGTCCTTATCGCAGCTCTGTTTTCGCTGGAGTGAAATTACTAATGAGCGGAGCTGCATACAGCAACGAGACAAAACAGCTTTCTTTTTTTTTAAAAGACAACTTTATTACTATGTGGATATTTTTCCCACATTAATTTATACAACATTGGTTTATGCAATAATATTTTTTTACGATATATTTTACATATTTTCCTAGCTATAATATATGATTAATGTATAGTCCGGTTCGTAGTGCGTACCGAACCATGCACCGTGGACCCTGTACCAAACGGTTCAATATGAACATGCGTACTGTTTCACCACTAGTATGAACAGCAGGACCAATTCAGAGAGGAGCAAGTCCATGTAATGCTTTGTAGGTTGGCAGCAATTCTTTGAAATCAGCCCTAGCCCTAACAAGCAGCCGGTGTATAGAGGCTAGTACAGGGAAGTCCTGTCAGCTCTAAGAAATGTAAAAATCAGGACAGTGAGTCGCACCTACAACTTTACCTCAAACAGAAAGCAGCACAGGTACTAAACTAGGCGCTCATCACACATGGAATACTGTGCCCAGCATTTGCGACCACACCCCTGCTACTCATTGTTTTGGAGCAAGCTGAGGTATATGCAGGATTTGGAGAATGTTTTGTACAAAAGCACTGAAAAACAATCTTCTAAAACCTTCAAAGCACTAAATAGAATATAAATATAGTGATACCATAGTATACTGTACAGAGAATAGGAGCTATTTGAGGTTTACGCCTGACCCCTGGATGGGGGTTCAGAGAGGGTATGTGTTGGGTTTGTGTGTGTGTGTGTGTGTGTGTGTGTGTGTGTGTGTGTGAGAAAGTACTGCTGATGATTGCACATCTTTTACAACACTTGACACACTAGTCTACTTAGCCCAGTCTCAGAATAGAGCTGCCACATTTAAGTGCCTTTGCTTAACTTTTTCTGTGCTTGCATTTACTATAATGCATATGTATAACTTCAATTCAAGTATTATAGATATAGATAGTTATAGATGTATATTTCATTTTATAGTTATAGATGTATATTTCAATTCTCAGATAAAATTATCTGAGCAAAGCATTTACAAGAAAGTTTGAATTTCTCCTCATTACTACTTCAAGCCACTAATCTTATTCAGTTTCTGAATTCTATGACACTTTTTTGCACGAATACTGTAAGTAAAATGTAATTCCATCAGAGAATAATTTATTCCTCAAGGTCTTAAAACTTATACTATATATAGTTATAGGAGAGGTTGGGATCCCAGATATTTATTTGTCATTTAAGCACTTTCTCCAATCCAGCAAGCCCAAACATTTTGAGACAAACCCCTGAAACGTTTATTGTATCTCTTTATTGTATCTCTGATGTAACATTAAGAGGATTTTTAAATTATTGTCTCAAAGTACTTTTAGGATTTAATTATCTTTAAATGGTTCAATGATCTTATGTAAAAGGTTGTCCTGCGTCTCCCGTGATATAACCATCTAAACGCACATACTTTCAGGCAATGCCATGCCAATATAAGAGATTTTCTTCGCTCAACAGGCGGCCACAGAATATCCATTCAGGTGTCACTGCAATCGCCAACAGAGTGTTTCAATCTATATAACAAGTCACAACGTGTCAGTTCTATCTAACAATCTCTCTTTCTCCCTTTGTATAACAATTTTGTTCCAAATCACCCTGCCACCAAGCAAAGTAGGGGGTGCAAACTTCTGTTTTTCCCGAAGCATACCCACCAAAAAAGAACATGCTCTTCCAGAGAGCACTAAGGACAGATGGAGAACGATGTCGGAAGCGCCCCCTGGCCAAGTCTCCATTGCTCATAGCCCTCCACCTTGAGGGAAATGTCTGTGCTCAACAAAGTCCACCAGCAACTGCTCTCCCATCCAGGGACCAATACCATTGCTTAGCTTCAAAGGGAAGCCAGCTGTGGGAAGCAAAAGTAGTTGTTCGTTCGTTCAGGGAGTCAGTGCCTTAAGATATGACAGGAAAACCGGGAGCCGGCAAAGAAGGTGGCAAGATGTTTAATGCCGCCTTCATTGGACTGAACCAGTTGCCCCATGATGTCCCTAGGGGGGAAAAAATTTATGGCTTGAACATAACTATCCAAAGTAGACAGCAGCTGCTGCAAAATAATACTTAAAACCGTCAACCAAAAGTTTTAAAGGGCAGAGTTCAAACTGTTCCTATTGCTTGAGGACACGATTGCATGGCTCTGCGGTGAGTCCACACAAACATGAGCAGCACCAAATCAGGTGGAGTTAGGCAACTCTCGTGCAGATTTACACTGCAGAGATTTACAACTCCAGAGAGTGAATGTGAGAGAGTATTGCATAGTAGTGTACAGTCTAATGAATCATCAAAACAAACGTTCTGACAAATACGTTTGAAAAACAAGCACCCATCTGCCCTAGGCAAAAGGATGCAACAAGGTTGAAATGCAACAGGGTTTACCAAGGCGAATCAAAGCCATCACTGATGCAGAATGCTCTTTGAATGCAAGCGGTATAGTGATAGAGCCAGAAAAAAGAGGACTGTAGCCAAACTCCCCTACATTGACTCAGTTTGGGAAACCAAAATTATGAGCCAACTAATAAATCTAGTGTCTTCATTACAAACTTTTTTTTGGATGTGAGGGAAGCGTGTTTAACGAGTCGTCAGCGGTCTGCAGTGGGCACTATGTCGTTTCAAATGCAAAGCTGGTTTAAGTCACTGACCCAACGTGTGCAGTATTAACCTGACAGCGTCTCAGGCACTCTGCATCTTGTACTTCCCATCTTGCCAGTACCACCTGACTTGGACATGACCGCAGACGAGCAAAGACACCCATTTTGCTGATGAGTGAAACCAAGTGCAGACTGCGATAGGAACCATACAAACTGAGCGGGAAGGAAAGGCTTTCTGTCGTTAGTTCACCTGGAACAAGAACTTGAGGTGAACCCGGCATGAGAAGAAGTGGTTTTCCCGGAAAACTGGGAGTCGCTCCAGCTGGGATGGACAAGGGTGACATAAGTGTTTCCTACGCTGAAACACACCAGGCACAACACATGTGAGTTAGTGTAGAAGTCAATGACATGACCAGGAAAGCCAAACAGGTCCGGCAGCTATAGTTGTTCTGTTCCAGCTTTCCCTCGTGTAGAAGGGCAAACCAACCTGTTCACTGGCAACAAAGAAAGATTTCAACCTCACTGTGACAACTAACAGCATCAACAACCAGGGAAAATGTCACCCAAAACGGAGAGTTAAATATTGCAGCTGCAACCAGTAGCCGAGAATCATCATTGGTAAAATTGGCATGTTTGCTGACCCATTGTACTCTTTCTTTTATGTCGGGACCTTGATTCGAGATATTACATTGCTTATGGCCTGCAGTAACCTGTGTTTACAATGAACTGTTAATGTAAAACGTGAAGATTTGTCAGTGTACACTATGTCCCATTAAGGATGCTACAATATATTGTACATTTACAGTGGATATAAAAAGTCTACACACCCCTGTTAAAATGCCAGGTTCTTGTGATGTAAAAGAATGAGACAAAGATAAATCATGTCAGAAATGTTTCCACCTTAAATGTAACCTATAACGTGAACAATTCAATTGAAAAACAAACTGAAATCTTTGAGGGGGAAAAATATAAAAAAAAAAAACTCCCAATAACCTGGTTGCATGAGAGTGCACACCCTTAAACTGATACTTCGTTGAAGCACCATTTTATTTTATTACAGCACTCAGTATTTTTGGGTAGGAGTCTATTAGCATGGCACATCTTGAAATGGCAATATTTGCCCGCTCTTCTTTGCAAAAGCGCTCCAAATCTGTCAGATTACGAAGACATCTCCTGTGCACAGCCCTCTTCAGATCACCCCACAGATGTTCAATTGGATTCAGGTCTGGGCTCTGGCTGGGCCATTCCAAAACGTTAATCTTCTTCTGGTGAAGCCATGCTTTTGTGGATTTGGATGTGTGCTTTGGGTCGTTGTCATGCTGAAAGGTGGACTTCCTCTTCATCTTCAGCTTTCTAACGGACGCCTGAAGGTTTTGTGCCAAAATTGCCTGGTATTTGGAACTGTTCATAATTCCCTCCACTCTGACTAAGGCCCCGGTTCCAGCTGAAAAAAAACAGCCCCAAAGCATGATGCTGCCACCACCATGCTTCACTGTGGGTATGTTGTTCTTTGGGTGATGTGCAGTGTTGTTTTTGCGCCAAACATACCTTTTGGAATTATGGCCAAAAAGTTCAACCTTGGTTTCATCAGACCCTAACACCTTTTCCCACGTGCTTTTGGGAGACTTGATGTTTGTTTTTGCAAACTTCAGCCGGGCTTGGATGTTTTTCTTTGTAAGAAAAGGCTTCCGTCTTGCCACCCTACCCCATAGCCCATTCATAAGAAGAATATGGGTGATTGTTGTCACATATAGCACACAGCCAGTACTTGCCAGAAATTCCTGCAGTTCCTTTAATGTTGCTGTAGGCCTCTTGGAAGCCTCCCTGACAAGTTTTCTTCTCATCTTTTCATCAATTTTGGAGGGACATCCAGTTCTTGATAATGTCTCTGTTGTGCCATATTTTCTCCACTTGATGATGACTGTCTTCACTGTGTTCCATGGTATATCTAATGCTTTGGAAATTCTTTTGTACCCTTCTCCTGACTGATATCTTTCAACAATGAGATCCCTCTGATGCTTTGGAAGCTCTCTGCGGACCATGGCTTTTGCTCTGTGATGCAACTAATAAAATGTCAGGAAAATCCTACTAGAACAGCTGAACTTTATTTGTGATTAATCAGAGTCACTTTAAATGATGGCAGGTGTGTAATGACTTCAATTTAACATGAGTTGTGATGTGATTGGTTAATTCTGAACACAGCCACATCTCCAGTTATTAGAGGGTGTCCACACTTATGCAATCAGGTTATTGTAAGGTTTGTATTTTTCATTTTTCCCCCTCGAAGATTTCAGTTTGTTTTTCAATTGAATTGTTCACATTATAGGTCACATTAAAAGTGGAAAAAGTTCTGACATGATTTATCTTTGTCTCATTCTTTTACATCACAAAAACCTGGCATTTTAACAGGGGTGTGTAGACTTTTTATATCCACTGTACAGTATATAACACACTAATATTGGATTTTAGTAATTCCAAGGCGATAGCCAATACCATAAATACATAACATGAACAAACCACATTCTTTAGCCACGACGCATGCTCTGGCTAGTGAGCGGTCAAGCCTTGACACACTTATTTATGCAAAGTTCCAACAGCAGCAATACACCCATCATCCTTGGTTATGAAAATTGCACAAATATTTCTAACACACCCTAGTACCTACAATACATGCCCTAGAATTTCCCATTACTTTTGGGAAAAATCGAGTCTTGACACTTGTGCTTCAGCAATATCTATTTCTACAGACAGAGATGTTTCTAGACATCATAATGTATACAGCACAGTATTACAGGTTTTGGTGATTTTAACAAGAATTGCTTAGTAGTTTACGTACACGAAAAAAGGTATTGGAAGAATGGCATGAGAATGGTTGGCTCAATATGCATTTTAACCAGGAAGAGGGCAGAGCTTGTATCGCAAACAGGCTAGCGAGAACATTACACCCTGTTCTTACTTTAAATCCTAACCTTAACCCTTAATGTTACCCTAACCCTGATCCAAAAATGTTTTTAGGGCATATCAGAAAAAAAAATTGTCCTGTACATTAATTTCTTCATACTCTGCAGTTCAAAAATTTGTGGTCACTTAGAAACGTCCTTGTTTTCCAAAGAAAACCAAATAATTTGTCCACTAAAATAACATCAAATTGATCAGAAATACAATGTAGACATTGTTAATTTTGTAAATGACTATTGTAGCTAGAAACTACATAATCTACATAATCATACAGAGGCCCATTATCAGCAACCATCACTCCAGTGTTCAATAAAAAAACTGGCCTTCTTTAGACTAGTTGAGTGTCTGGAGCATCAGCAATTGTGGGTTTGATAACAGGTTCAAAATGGCAGAAACTAAATAAATTATTCTGAAACTCGTCAGTCTATTCTTGTTTTGAGAAATGAAGGCTACTGTATTCCATGCGAGAAATTGTCAAGATACTGAAGATCTTGTACAACACTGTGCGCTACTCCCTTCACAGAACAGCGCAAACTGGCTCTGACCAGAACAGAAAAAGGAGTGGGAGGCCCCGGTGCACAACTGAGGAAGAGGTCAAATAGAGTGTCTAGTTTGAGAAACAGATGCCTCACAGATCCTCAACTGGCAGCTTCATTAAATAGTACCCACAAAACACCAGTCTCAACCTCAGCAGTGAAGAGGCAACTCTGGGATGCTAGCCTTGTAGGCAGAATTGGAAAGAAAAAGCTATATCTCAGACTGGCCAATAAAAAGAAACCATTAAGATGGGCAAAAGAACACAAACACTGGACAGTGGAAGATTGGGAAAAAGTTGTGGACAGACAAATCAAAGTTTGAAGTGTTCAGATCACAAAGAAGAATAATTTGTGAGACACAGACCAAATGTAAAGATGTTGGAGTGCTTGACACCATTTCACAAATTGACAACTAGAATGCCAAAGGTCTGCAAGGCTGTAATTGCTGCAAATGGAGGATTATTTGATGAAAGCAAAGTTTGAAGGACACAAAAATCATTATTTCTCACCTTGCCAATGACCCTATTCATTTTGCTATATTTCCTGTTTAAACTCATTTCATGTATGTTTTCATGAAAAACAAGGACATTTCTAAGTGACCCCAAACTTTTGAGCTGGAGTGTACTGGACTCAACTTTGGCTGTTTCAGCAACTTGGTATTCCCAACTTAACAACTTTTCAGTCCGGATAGGGAGATCCTTGCTCTCAGTGATAAAAAGTAATACCTTTGGGTCTTGTATGACTCAATTAAAAAAAAATCCTACATTGCAGTATTTATGAAGTAACTGACAAATGGGTCTCGGGTTCTGCATGAAAACCTACAAGTATAACTTGTGCAAACCCCCTCACAGAAATGCTGTAACTCTATAATTGTCGATGGGCCCTGGATTAATATTGTAAAAAAAGACACTAGGTAAAAAATGCTATGGCTGTTTGAACAAATCCCAGCCTAAAAAAGGTTGTGAATGGCAGTAGCTTTCAGTTTTTACCCCAGAGATCTGGGGAACGATAGATGTAGACTCACTGAAGCAATCCCACATTGCAGATCAATCAATCTACTGTCCCACACAGCCTCTCATTGATGGGGTTCTTGATAGTCAAGAAACGCGTTGGCAACCTCTGTTTGTGTTTTTTTCTCAGAAGGGCCCTGCAATAGCTATTCCTTTGTCTGAGCTGTACTGATGGAATCTGGGAAATAAGCAGATTTGCAACGCATATTAACGGTAGATCCAGAACAATGGGCTGGCAACCGTGCCACAAACAACAAACATATTGTTTAGCAGTGGAAAGAAATTGTACTATAGATTCCTTAAAGAAAAGTAAAATACCACTTGAGTACAAGTGTAAAGTATTTGGTTTTATGTATACATAAGGAGCAAAAAGGTACACATTATTTCAAGTACCTTAAATTACATTTACAAGAAATTATTTACAACAAGGAGTTTTAGTTTATTCCACCAGATCAACAGCAGTTGTTTATTATTGTATATTCGGATCCCAATTAGCTTTTTTTGCAAAGCTGCTGTTATTCTCCCTGGTGTCCACATGACAAGTAACAAAACAAAAAGATAAAATACATATTGAAGTACAAACAATACATCTATCGAAATCCAACAATACAAACAGAAGTCAACAATGTTCTGGGATTTTCTGTGAACTAGAACTTTTTCCTGTCCTACTAAGCCTTTATTACAATTAATTTTAGTCATGTTAGCAGACACTTATACAGCGTGACTTGCAAATGATTTGGCCATCATAGAAAATGTAACAAAATACTTTATCCCCTTTAGGAATGTAGTTGAGTAAAATTAAAGTTGTCGGTAACACTTGATTTAACAGCCATATGAATAATACATTATAAAACATTATCTACATGTACTCATAATGCAATACAATACAGTAATAATGCAGTTTAACAAGCACAGATATAGTTAAAGACATATAGATAGAATGTTTCAAAAAACAATTCACAGTAAAATGCCTGCACAACAATATGTCGCTATATTTATGATTAAAAATTTTGTAAATGATGTTCTTGTTGACAAAAACATTTTAAACACACTGATGATCATTATAATGCTGTGTCATCCTTGAGAAAATAATTACCATCAATTATAAAGAAGTATGTTTCTGTCCATTATAAGTCATATATTTATAATTATATTTACAATGTTTTATAAATATTGCTATATGGAACTGTGTGTCTTTATCAGTATTTACGAGTGTGTATAACAATGCTTGTAATGTATTACTGAGTACATTTAGTACATGTATACACGCTGTATAATACAGTACATATACGGCAGTTAAAAAGTCTATAGTAAATATACCCTTTAACTTAATGATGGTGATAGTGCCTTGTGTTATGGCATGGGGGGAGATGGGGCTGTATTCAGTCCTGGGGGTATGACAATATCGACACTGTGCGCATCCTAGTAACCCTGAGTCAGTCGCCGCCACAGACAAGTATTAATGGACAGATGAAGAGATGGACATGCATACCAAAGAAACAGGAGTTCACAGAAAAACAACATCAAACCTACATGCAACCAAAACAGCCTGGGCTGTGTACGTCTCAATTTCAAACTTGTACTCTCCCTGGAGATGCCTATGGGGCTTATCATAAACCTCTCACCACATGGAAGGGATTGTATTAGTTTAAGACTCTCTAGTTAAAGAACACCTCTAGCATATTCCAATGCTGGGGAGATGTCTGTGGAGACCAAATAAAATAACTCTTAAGCACCAATGGAACTGCAGTAGGGACATGTATGGCTACAATAAGAAATGTGTGCAAAGCAATGTGCACTCACGGATGATTTGTGCTGGGTAGGTCACCGGAGGTAAGAGAGTCTGTGGTATCTGGCAAGCAAGCATGTCCTTAGACACAGAGTGTTAAAGAGGTGAAAACGATTCAGTAGTTTGCCAAAAGACTTTAACAAATATTTACAATTGAAAAACACATTTATGTCTTCAAACATGGCCAGTGTGGGAAGAAACTGAATGAAACTAACAGACAGCCAAGAAATGGACTATATTCATTTAATTAAGTTTGTTTCAGAGTTATTTTCAGGGGGGGGGGGGTGACAGGAATATCACTGGGATTCCTCCAAGGATTTCTCACAAGAGGTCATGTTTGAGCTGGTGGCTTTAAAAGTCAAGTTTGTCTTTCTCACGCTACACTGTTGTGTCATTAAGTTTCCAAAGACACTGGTATTACTAATGCTACTCATGCTTTGGATCGCTTCACAGCTGGATTGACTGCCTTATGTTCTAATATATTGCTAGGTAAAGCACTGGCTTCTGATATTGTATAAAAGTGGTGGTGCAGAAACTGGCAGGATTTTCTTTCCCGTAATTTAAAAAATAATGAATCTTGTTTCTTGAAGATGCGTTCTGGGATCCTAGTGGGAAGTTGTTGGGATGCAGTGCACAATTGGAAGACATAGTAGATCAAAAACTGAGCACTACTTTCACAACTACAGTACTGGATGAAAGTGTAACTTAAACTTAAGATTTCATCTATAATTAACAGGGAAAATCCATGTTGACTTGACAGAATAAAAAGTCCTCACGTTTTAGTCACTATAAATCTAATTAAAAGGGAATATGTTTGACTAGATTACTAATACACCTGTTCACTAGAAGTCCCACCGACAATGAAGGCTTTACAGATCTAAAAACATATCCACTGTGATTCTGAAATGTTCATTCCAGCCACCCAAAAAATCGTTCTTGCAGATTTGGAAGTAGATGTTGTCCAGGGCTGAAAAAGTTGCTGCACTAATTTTGGTTTCTGCCGATACTGTTTATATTTAGATACAGGAAGTCCACAATCCTTGATAGCTAATATTCTGTCAAAGGTGCGGGAACTGAAAAAGATTTAGCTGTTCAGTTTACAGTAAGCTCTTGCCTAAGTTAAGGATAGGTTAAGGGTGAGTGCTAATGGGATTCTTTTAATTGTGACCATGGATATAGTCACTAGGAACCACACTGAACCATTTCTGCAATAGAATTGCTTTTGAAATTCAGAGGTGAATTTGGAAGTTGATGAAAATAAAGGTGGAGCAGAGACATTTGTTTTTTTTACAGTTGTGCTCATAAGTGTGCGTACCCTGGCAGAAATTGTGAAATTTTGGCATTGACTTTGAAAATATGACTGATCATGCAAAACTGTCTTTTGTTTAAGGATAGCGATCATATGAAGCCATTTATTATCACAGAGTTGTTTGGCTCCGTTTTAAATCATAATGACAACAGAAATCACCCAAATGGCCCTGATCAAATGTTTACATACCCTTGAATGTTTGGCCTTGTTACAGACACAAGGTGACACACACAGGTGAAGATGGCAATTAAAGGTGAATTTCCCACACCTGTGGCTTTTTAAATTGCAATTAGTATCTGTGTATAAATAGTCAATGAGTTTGTAAGCTCTCACGTGGATGCACTGAGCAGGCTAGATACTGAGCCATGGGGAGCAGAAAATTACTGTCAAAAGACCTGCGTAATAAGGTAATGGAAATTTATAAAGATGGTAAAGGATATAAAAAGATATCCAAAGCCTTGCAAATGCCAATCAGTACTGTTCAATCACTTATTAAGAAGTGGAAAATTTGGGGATCTCTTGATACCAAGCCAAGGTCAGGTAGACAAAGAAAGATTTCACCCAAAACTGCTAGAAGAATTGTTCGGGATACAAAGAAAAACCCACAGGTAACCTCAGGAAAAAATTCAGGCTGCTCTGGAAAAAGACGGTGTGGTTGTTACACAACAATACTTGAACAAAAATGAGCTGCATGGTCGAGTTGCCAGAAAGAAGCCTTTACTGCGCCAATGCCACAAAAAAGCCCGGTTACAATATGCCCAACAACACCTTGACATGCCTCACACTTTCTGGCACACTATAATTTGGAGTGACAAGACCACAAAAGAGCTTTATTTTATGGTCACAATAAGTGCTAATACCACATAAGTGCTATGTTTGGGGAGGGGTCAACAAGGCCTACTGTATAGTGAACAGAATACCATCCCCACTGTGAAGCATGATGGTGGCTCACTGATGTTTTAGGGTAGTGTGAGCTCTAAAGGCACAGGGAATCTTGTGAAAATTGACAGCAAGATGAATGCAGCATGTTATCAGAAAATACTGGCAGACAATTTGCCTTCTTCTGCATGAAAGCTGCGCATGGGACGTTCTTGGACTTTCCAGCACGACAATGACCCTAAGCACAAGGCCAAGTTGACCCACCAGTGGTTACAACAGAAAAAGGTGAAGGTTCTGGAGTGGCCATCACAGTCTCCTGACCTCAATATCACCGAGCCACTCTGGGGAGATCTCAAACGTGTGGTTCATGCAAGACAACCAAAGACTTTGAATGACCTGGAGGCATTTTGCCAAGACAAAATGGGCAGCTATTCGGGGCCTCATAGAATTCGGGGGCCTCATAGAGAACATTAAAAAAGACTGCATGCTGTCATTGATGCTAAAGGGGGCAGTATTAAGAACTAAGGGTATGCAGACTTTTGAACAGGGGTCAGTTCATTTTTTTCTTTGTTTCCATGTTTTGTTTTATGATTGTGTCATTCTGTCATGACCTACAGTTGAATGTGAATCCCATAAGAAATAAAAGACGTGTTTTGCCTGCTCACTCATGCTTTCTTTACAAATGGTACATATATTATCAATTCTCCAAGGGTGTGCAAACTTTTGAGCACAACTGTATATCCACAATTTAAGTAGTCCTGGTCGAAATTTTGAAAAGTTTCATTTTTCAGTTTCAAGTTTAAAACTGCAATGGGTGAACATTTTTATAGGTGCTCAGAGGCAGCAATAAAGCAAAGACAAATAAAACCTATTTCCTAAACCTTTACTCATAGTTGTCATAGGCTATAAGTGAAATGATGGGTTATAATAATTTTTCCCCCACTTTAATTATAACGTGACAACATAATAGAGATGGAAAAAAAATTTGTCCGTGTTACTGTTCCATTATATCAATTCTGCCAGCATTGGCAGTGCCAAAAAGGCCATCTCCAAATTATAGTAGTCAATTTCTGTACAGTTGTCTGATCCCTTCTGAAGGTCTAGTTAGAGTTCATCAACTGACAATAAAGTTAGAAGTCTCGACCACTTTAAATACACGTAGCACATTTTCTGATGAACAAGTGGAGGTGGCAAAAAAAATAAATATGCACCCCTATTTTGAAAGTAGCAGCTGTTCTGTTGGCGCCATTTCACAGCCTTCTGTATATGTGCGTTTGTGTGCATGTGTGTGTGTGTTTGTGTGTGTGAGCAGAAGGCTAGGAGGTGGTAAGCCATCACAACGTTGTCCACTGAGTGAAGAGCTATAGACCCAGTCCTGATCAAGACTCACTGACACCTCTCTAAACATAGCAACCTGACCCTGTCTGCTATTAATAGCAGTATGCACTGAAAGGGGTCGCTATTCCATGGAGAGAATATGATGGGGCTGCCGTCTGCTCTCCAGCATGATAACCCACCTTGTAACTGACATCCTATCGCCTATAACATGCATCGGGTTCTATCAGGTCCCATAGAGCTCTGGTCCACAATCAGTACACTATATAGGGGATAGTATGCCATTTGGGATGCAGATACTACTACACAGGACACAATAGTCCAAAAGGTGGAGACAGAAATGTTCCATCCATAGAATATTCGACAATATTATTTAAAATTGACAAAAATCTGGGTTTTGATTTGTTAGTAGGTTTTGCAGTGATAGAACATAAAATACATTGACGTTTTAGTAATTTAGCTGACAATCTTATCCAGAGCAACAAACACAGATCATAAGACAAACACAGATCATAATCACAGTAAGTACATGTGGAAGTAAGTACATTTGGAATATGGGCAGGGACTCTGTTATTCAGCATCAGAAGAAAGCTGATTCCACCAATGGGGAGTGGCCTTGCATAAGGGTGTGACGGTCAAGAGACTGGAAGAAGCAGAGCAGAGTGCTTGTTTGGATATAGGGTTTGAGCATAACCTGGAGGTAGGGAGGGGCAGTTTCCCTTGCTATTCAGCTAGCAAGCACAACCTTGAAGGGGATGCAAGCTCTGACTAGAAGCTGGTGAGTAGCAGGGCAATATGGGAGAACTCTGGAGGGTTGAACACCAGACAACCTGTACTTTTCAGGATAACTTGCAAGGGTTTGAAGGAACAAGTGTACCACCCAGACAATAGGAAAATGTTCAGATGGCATGTTACGAGTGCCTGAATTAAGACCTGCAGCGCTTCCTGTGTGAGGAAAGTTCCTACTCTACAGATGTTGTACAACATGAACCTGCAGGAGTAGGTCACTTGATTTTTGCAGACAATGACATTAGTTTTCATTTCACTATGGAAAGGGGACAACTTTGGAGTTGGCCAACCATGAGGGAATCCTAGAAAACTCTAGATTATTTGTTTTCAGAGATAAAAGACACAAAACTCAGGACTACTGTGTTGACTCGTTTTTTCACACCAATCCCACAGCTGAGAGGAGGTCACAGCACTAGTCCTTACACATTAGGTTTCTATGGGTGTATTCATTTTGTCAAACATATTGTTAAGTTGCAAAATATTTCATCAAATTGAGCAAAACTAGAAAGGACAGGGACCTACTTGAATGTGTTCAGTAGAACCTATGTTATCCAATGAAACATTTTTTTGAGGAATAAATGCATACCCCCTGGCATCATTTGTTATCATTTGTTAACGCTTTATGATGTATGACATGTACTGCAAATCCAATATAGAAAGAAAGTGTCATATCTTTTGAACGGTATGAGCTACAATCAAGCTGTTCTCGTTGACTATAAGAGGGAGACTCCCAGAATTTCCAAGCAATTGGACGCAGATTGAAAAGTGCAATGACTTAAGAAGGCAACACAAATGAAATGACTAATATTCCATAGGTAGAGGCAAACATAGGTAGACTGCTGTTACACTATTAAACACAACTTCTTAAACAGAAAACCAATCAATCAATCAAATTTATTTATAAAGCCCTTTTTACATCAGCAGTTGTCACAAAGTGCTTTTACAAAACACCCGGCCTTAAACCCAAAGGAGCAAACAACAGTAGTGTTGAATTTCAGTGGCTAGGAAAAACTCCCTAAGAGGCGAAATTTAGGAAGAAACCTAGAGAGGACCCAGGCTCAGAGGGGTGGCCAGTCCTCTTCTGGCTGTGCCAGGTGAACATATTAAGAGTACAAATTGTAATAATTAATAAATGCATGTGGGCTGAGTCCAGAGTCTATTTAAACTTAGTCCAGGTCGGAAGCATGACCAGACGCATGAAAGTACTATCTATCCAGGCTAGTCTGAATACTTCCAACTTTGTGGAGCAATTTGAAAGAAAGAGATTTGATTTTATTATGTGTGTGATCAGAGCTTGAGTGGAGCCTGCCTGTCTGCCCACACTCCCCTGCAGATCACAAGCTGATGTGGGCAGTGTGGCGTGAAAATTCCCAACGCAAAACAGAACTGCTCTGAGCACTGAGGTCAGCTAATATTACATGCCCTTATCATAGACTATCCCTAAGTAAAAACCAACCACAAGTTGTTAAGATCCAAGTCGCCAATGGTGGAAAAGAGGAGTCTGAGTCAAAGTCCGAGTCACCAATAGTTGAGTTCAAGTTGAGTCACGAGTCCTGAAAATTTAGTCTGACTTGAGTCCAAGTCCTGGATTCCTGTACTACAAACACAAGTAAACACAAATGAAAAGAAATACAAGAAAAGAAAAATAAGAAACATTTATGCTAGTTACAGTATAATTAGCTGAGATAATGGAGGGGTTAGACATGCCAAAAGTCTATATAGAGAATTTATTGGACATTGCTTGGTTGACAAAAAGACACCCTAATCAATCAATTTGGAATACGATCATTATGGTACAGCTGTAAGCTGCCTATTTCCACCACAGCATCAGGAATGGAGACACGATACGCTGTTATTCCTTGAACCAGAAAACTTTGAATTTGATTTCATGCAATTTCATTTGAGTCTTTATAATAAGTTGTACCTCGTTGACTTTGTTAACGAGTGAGCATGCACTGGAAAGGAAAAGACCTCGAAGATCGGTCTCAGTTGAGCAACCTTTCTTGAAGTTAGACTGATTAGGGTAAAGAAGATTATTCTGAGAGAGATAACAAGAGAGTTTGTCACAGTGTTTTAGAAAAAAAGAGAAGGGAAGTAGGAAATGGGAGAAGGTCTCTAGAGATCTAAAGTAGAGAAAGCAGTGGGTTTAAGTAGGCAGGTGGACATTAGTTGTAGCAGGATTCATTTGGAGAGAGGGGAGAAAGTAATGAATGCATAGGGTCATTCTCTGGATCCCCAGGCTCAGAATCCCTGTACTAGAGGCTGTAATCTCAGTGCAGCCCTCCATGTCTCTGGCCACCACAGTTGTTTGTTTATTTTTCACTCCCTCTCCTCCGACCATATCTCGATGGCCATGCACTATTGAAGTCTTTGCTCTCTCCCACTACTCTTCTTATCTATCCTATCTTCCTTCAGCTAAATCTTACTCTCTCCTGCCATCCTGAAAATCATATCAGATGCTTTTTTCATTTGAAGGGCCAAATAACTTAAAATTAAATAATTAGATAAAGCATTTGAATTTGAAAATACATATACAACGTACTACATGTACAATACATACTTCGCAGATGATGGTGAAGTACATACGGTTTAGTATATAGTAAGCTAGTATGCCAGTATTGGGACCGATTGGGACATACTACCTTGTCATAAAATTGCGTCTCAACATTAGATCATTTTGTTACGCATTAACATCACAACAAGTTTGAATATTTAGCTAGACACCATTAAGTATTGTGTTAAACTGACAAACGTTTCTTAAGAAGTTGACTTCCACCACAAATACAGCTCCGGGAAAAATTAAAAGACCACTGCACCTTATTGTTTCCTTTCCAAAAAAGTTGAAAAATAAAGTTTTGAGTGAGGAACAGAAGCGTTCCTCACTGATAACCTTCCTTTTCGACATTTTTGGAAAGGAAAGAAAAAGGTGTAGTGGTCTCTTAATTTTTTCCCGGAGCTGTAGCATGAACTATATGGTTTTTGCCACTGACCGCTTTAACAGATTATTAGCCAGTAATAGGCCTACTAGTGTCTTACTAGTTGGAATAGTCATAAGAATTGAGCAATTGCTGGCGAGACTGAAGACAACTTAACACTGCCTAAGCTATTTCATGGCACAACAACGTTCGTTTTCCTTTCATTCGTGAATGACATTGATAAAATAACTATTAATATAGGTGGCAATAACTGACTTTTTCGTCAAGTGAAAAGACTAGAGAATTGTGGAAACTGCCTCTTTTACAGCTCAAGGGGCTGTGGTCTGTATTACCCTAAAAAGCATGCACGGATGCATACATTGAAAATCCACCAGAATCAACAGACCTTCTGGAAACTTTTGGCATACTCTTTTCAGCGTACCTCGGGATCCTCATTGCTGCTATCCCCGCATTTCAGTTGCACATGCTACCCTATTCCTTCAGTTTGCATCGATTTATCCCACATGTACATACTCCTTCAATTTGCCCAACTTTTTATCCCACTTGTACATACATGCCCAACTTTTTATCCCACTTGTACATCCAATATTAGTGTGTTATATACATATACAGTGGATATAAAAAGTCTACACACCCCTGTAAAAATGCCAGGTTTTTGTGATGTAAAAGAATGAGACAAAGATAAATCATGTCAGAACTTTTTCCACTTTTAATGTGACCTATAATGTGAACAATTCAATTGAAAAACAAACTGAAATCTTCGAGGGGGAAAAATGAAAATAAAAACCTTACAATAACCTGGTTGCATAAGTGTGCACACTCTCTTATAACTGGGGATGTGGCTGTGTTCAGAATTAACCAATCACATTCAAACTCATGTTAAATAGAAGTCATTACACACCGGCCATCATTTAAAGTGACTCTGATTAATCACAAATAAAGTTCAGCTGTTCTAGTAAGATTTTCCTGACATTTTATTAGTTGCATCTCAGAGCAAAAGCCATGGTCCGCAGAGAGCTTCCAAAGCATCACAGGGATCTCATTGTTGAAAGATATCAATCAGGAGAAGGGTACAAAAGAATTTCCAAAGCATTAGATATACCATGGAACACAGTGAAGACAGTCATCATCAAGTGGAAAAGATATGGCACAACAGAGACATTATCAAGAACTGGACGTCCCTCCAAAATTGATGAAAAGACGAGAAGAAAACTTGTCAGGGAGGCTTCCAAGAGGCCTACAGCAACTTTAAAGGAACTGCAGGAATTTCTGGCAAGTACTGGCTGTGTGCTACATGCGACAACAATCTCCTGTATTCTTCATATGAATGGGCTATGAGGTACGGTGGCAAGACGGAAGCCTTTTCTTACAAAGAAAAACATCCAAGCCCAACTGAAGTTTGCAAAAACAAACATCATGTCTCCCAAAAGCATGTGGGAAAATGTGTTATGGTCTGATGAAACCAAGGTTGAACTTTTTGGCCATAATTCCAAAAGGTATGTTTGGCGCAAAAACAATACTGCACATTACCCAAAGAACACCATATCCACAGTGAAGCATGGTGGTGGCAGCATCATGCTTTGGGACTGTTTTTCTTCAGCTGGAACCGGGGCCTTAGTCAGGGCGGAGGGAATTATGAACAGTTCCAAATACCAGGCAATTTTGGCACAAAACCTTCAGGCGTCCGTTAGAAAGCTGAAGATGAAGAGGACGTTCACCTTTCAGCACGACAACGACCCAAAGCACACATCCAAATCCACAAAAGCATGGCTTCACCAGAAGAAGATTAACATTTTGGAATGGCCCAGCCAGAGCCCAGACCTGAATCCAATTGAACATCTGTGGGGTGATCTGAAGAGGGCTGTGCACAGGAGATGTCCTCGCAATCTGACAGATTTGGAGCGCTTTCGCAAAGAAGAGTGGCCAAATATTGCCACATCAAGATGTGCCATGCTAATAGAATCCTACACAAAAAGACTGAGTGCTGTAATAAAATCAAAATGTGCTTCAACAAAGTATTAGTTCAAGGGTGTGCACACTTATGCAACCAGGTTATTGTGAGTTTTTTATTTTTCCCCCTTAAAGATTTCAGTTTGTTTTTCAATTGAATTGTTCAAGTTATAGCTTACATTAAAGGCGGAAAAAGTTCTGACATGATTTATCTGTGTCTCATTCTTTTACATCACAAGAACCTGGCATTTTAACAGGGGTGTGTAGAATTTTTATATCCACTGTACTTAATACTTGTACATTTTCTGCCTCCTCTTTTTGCACTTCTGGTTAGACGCGAACTGCATTTTCTTGTATTGTACTTGTACTGTTCAATGACAATAAAGTAGAATATAATCTAATCTAATAAGCATGCTCTATCTCCCACAATCTCAGGTGAGAGGACAACATCACAGACATAATCAAGTAGGCACACCAATCAATGTCCAACTTGCGGCAGCTGAAAAAAACATCTCCCAGTTAGTCTTGATCCAGTTGTATGAAGCAATAGTAGAGTCCATCCTATAGCGGTATCATTACACCATTTTCTCAGAAGCATGCAAATTCATTGTGATGAAACAATCATTGAGTTTCAGATGCTGATGAATGTTCCTAATACAGAAAGGGAAAATTGACAAACGTAACCTTTATGGAACAACAATGGTATGGGAGACCTAATATTTGATCAAATATTTCTCAAACTTGATTCCAAAAAGCAATATTCATTACGTTTGCATAGCTATTTAATTAGGTACATTTAAATACCAACATCAACTCTGTAATACATGCACATAATTACATCTCTGAACTACCACACCCATAAGCGAGCCAACTAATGTTAGCGAGTAATTACAAATTAAAACTGAGGCACCACCACGAGGCTGTCACTATTAGCCATTTGTCCACGCTCTAGAACAACTTGATGACAATAACATATATTCATCATGCTTGCTTCCAAAACACATAGCGGTCCTGTTCATTTATAATACATGTATGAATGGGCTTTGCAGTCAAGTTGGCTTGTTACATTAATTTATAGGCTGCAATAAACCTCTCCCACCTCTCAGAATGCCTGTCTACAGCAATGGCTATATAAATGTGCATGCCAACAAGAATGGGATAAACATCTGTCTGTATAAAAGGGGGCCATATAAACATAGGCAAATTATTTTTTAAGAAAAGTACATAAAAACAAATTTGAAAGGGATATTAAAGACAAACAATCCCTGAAATACAGGTTGGGTCTGTGTGTGACTGGTTCTCTGCTTTTCTGCAGGTAAATTCATTAACACTTCCATTGTTGAACCACCTCCCTAATTTAAACATCCCCCATGGTTTAACAACATTCCCCACCCCCTCCTCACCCAATTTATTAGTTACCCACTGATATGCATGAAAGGGATAATCCGCATGTACAGTATAGTAGGTAGCAAATAAGGGGCTATTTGATAGGTGTTCATATAAACACGCTCAATGTTTTTTAGGAAACATCAGAAATCCTATGTGAACAAAGCACAGCTATGGAGTCTTGTTGCTAGGACAGGAGTAGCACCAATCTCCCTGATTGGCTAAAAGAACCTGCATGATCCTCCAATAAAACCGTACACAACACCAAGACTTTGCTAGCCATCCACACACAGTTAATGTGGAAGCCGTGCTCTGGCAGAAGTGGATTCAAAGCTACAGTTATTGGAAAGATCGATAACGTAACGTCTGTGTGTGTCCGTGCATGCGTGCATTGGTGTTTGAGCAAGATGTTAATAAATGGGAGTGATTACAAATGCTTACAATTTAAGGTGGTATTTTTCTAAATTTTCTTTCTTAAAAACAATAGTTATAACACATGCTCCACACTAATGAGAGGATTTGGCAAGATCAGACTTACATGATAATAAAATAGCAAACCACTCTCAAGGAAACCTTGGTTATAAAGGAAGGTGAAAAACTAACACGCAGTTTAAAGTCAAACATCTGGTAAGTGTCTAGAGAGGGGGGACATTATGTTTTGAGTTTCGGAAAATTTCATAAAGGGGATGGGCACACACTAAAGACACCTCAAGGCCATGAAAGTTGGAATGTACCAATACCCAGAGTACTCAACCTAAATACCCAGTGGCCGAGTCCCATCTGCTTCTTTGACAAGGTCAATCTACTCATCTCCCAAAAGCAGAGTGAAGTGATTGAAAGACTGAACTTGGCCTGCAGCATCTTATCCTCTGCTAGACAGACCCAGCAGTCATTTGCTTTGCATACTAATTTTAGTGTTCACCCATAGAGATGGATATAGGACTTAAAGGAAAAAATTCTGTTTTTAGCAGCCTTAGCTATATCTATATAACATATACATGTATGTATATATAATATATGTATATATATATATATGTATATGTATATTCTATGTACAGTACCAGTCAAATGTTTGGACAACACACTTACCCATGTGTGTCCAAACTTTTTGACTGGTACTCTATATGTGTCACTGATTCTTGAGAGTTGGGACAAAATGTTTTGTCATACTTTGTGAATTTTAAATATGTATATACAGCTCCGGAAAAAATTAAGAGACCACTGCACCTTTTTCTTTCCTTTCCCAAAAAGTTGAAAAGGAAAGTTTTGAGTGAGGAACAGAAGCGTTCAATTTACAACCCTTCTGTTTCTCACTCAAAACCTTCCTTTTCAACTTTTTTTGGAAAGGAAAGAAAAAGGTGCAGTGGTCTCAATTTTTTCCGGAGCTGTATTTGGTATAAAGAATTATTTCTTGAGGACATATATTTTTTTCTCAGAATAAATTTACTTCAATTAAAGGTTGGATGTTTGTCATTATTTTCAGTGTGACATTAACATAATTCACCAAAATGTGAATTCTTTATAACCCTTTTATTAACGGCGGAGCCGGCCAAGAAGAGCGAATGTCAATGACTGACTGACTCTTGTTATATAGCGTAGTGGTTAGAGTCGTGGACTTCCATGTAGGAGGCCCAGGGTTTGAGCATCCACATGGATGCATTATGCATTAGGATTTGTTCAGGATAGACAAAAACTTTGCTAGCTGCTACATTAGGATTTGTTCAGGATAGACAATAACTTTGCTGGCTGCTAGGATTTGTTCAGGATAGACAATAACTTTGCTGGCTGCTAGATTAGGATTTGTTCAGGATAGACAATAACTTTGCTGGCTGCTAGATTAGGATTTGTTCAGGATAGGCAAAAACTTGGATACTAATGGGCTACAAAATTCAGTAGTTATAGTAAGCCTAAAATAAAACTGTTTACGGTTATATTGTGACTATTTAACACAATGCTTAATGGTGTCTAGCTAAATATTCAGACTTGGCGTTATGTTAATGTGTGACAAAATGATATAATGTCGAGAAGCTGTACCAACACTCTGCACAAGTAAACAAATTATGCATCTACGTTATAGTAAGCCTAAAATAAAACTGTTTACAGTTATATTGCGACTATTACTGGTGGATTTTAGAAGCACCCATGGTAATCCTATATCACAACCCCTTGCACAGTAAAGGATCAGCAATCCCTGTGATCTTGTGGGGCTCTCACCGACCAATATTTTGACCCAGGTTCGATTCCCCTCTCAGACATTCCAATTTTTGTCTCTAAGAAATATTTATCCACTCTGTACTTTTCAGCCATCACACAACAATATATATCCACTCCGTAATACCATGAATCTCATATATTTAAGAGAATAATTGTATTAAGTGATCCTTTTATACTGTTATTGTTTTCTAAATAAACAAACCAGCCATGGAGTGATTGGAGTCATTGTTTTTGGTAAAGGTATGCTGTATAGCTATTAGCTAGTCATCTATAGTAATCTTTGTACAAGAGTACACTTTAGTTCCATTAATAAATGTTCTGTTGTCCACGTTATTTCAGCAAAAATGTAATGGCTGAGGTAAAAGTTGAATTCCTGCTGTTTAAATAGCGTAATGGTTAAAGACACAGTCTGCCACATAGAAAACCACAGGTCGAAATCAGCCAGAGACAACAACTTTCATCTTTTTAATTGCGGGCCGGCTGAACTAGGCTTGCATGGTTCCTTTTCTGGTTTACTAATCTTTACTACCGGTGCCAATAATTGTGGAGGGCACTGTATATAGTGGTCTCAGCTATCAAACCATGTAAAGGAACAGGTGCTTTATTTCAACACATTTTCTGAAAACCAACATTATTCAAGTCATAACTTGGTTAATGTCAACTTCGTCAGCCATAGTAAAAATAATTTTATTTTAATTTGCTGTGTCCAATATATGTTTAATTTCCTCAAGTATTTAAATGTGTTATTCAGTTACTGACATAATTATTTAATGATCCATAAACTATATTTAATTTAACACTATTCTAAGAAAGTACATTTGGAGTTTCTTAATTATTTAACTTAATTTTATAATCTTTAGACTACAAAAATAGAATTCTTCAGCAAAGAAGACATACTTAATAATTTGATGCTTCAATAGATAAACAATAGCAGATACAGCAGATCATGGTGCAGGTCTGAAGATTTTAGACAAAAAAAATTACAAAGTTGTAAACCATTTTGTGCAATTTTAGAAAATGTTTTCCTGTGCATGCTCCTTCTTTCTGTATTACAATTCAAATAAATATTATCAACCTCAAATTCCAACATTTCATAAAAAAGATAATTCGCAAATTGAACCTAGCTGTATCAACTGGGCACGGCCAAAGCCACAGCGAGTATTATATTTCTATGTTAAGTGTTTTTAGATTACAGTCATTCTATTTCTAAGTTCTGTGGTGTTTAATTTCTTGAGTTCATTGATTTCACCTATGTCTAGTTTATTAATCTTCTCACTTGTGTTTGCTTTTCCCCTCATCACCTCCCTATTTAGTGTCCCTAGTTTCCTGTCTGTTTGTCGGTCATTGTTCCAGTTGAGTCTTGTTTTAAGATGATTAAAAGCCTTGATTTTTGTTACTCTGCGATTGGATCCTGCCTCTTCATGAGTTGTAACACTAGCTATTGAGATGAATTCTTCAAATTAAAAAGCAATACAAAGGCATTCTAATGATGCCCGTCTTTGTTGTCTTGGTATGCCCACGAAGGTAACTCTTTCAACCTGGATATCAAAAGGTTTCTTTGGTAAGAAGTACCTCTTGAGTTTCCCCTAGCATGTCTTTGACCTTGTGTAGCCACTAGTCGCAGACTCTAGACCTTTCAGCTCCCAACCAACCAGGGTCTCAGGGACATCTTGACCCTAGGGGATTAATGAGTCAAACTCTCTTACTCTGATCAAGTGGCTGCAGAGACTTCACACACACAGACAGACACAGACCTGTGCACACAAAACACACATATACATGCTGATACATACAAACACATAATTTGTACTGCATATTGAATTGTAAGGAGGAGCGTCAAGTTCCTTCTGGATAGACCATGACTGAGCCCACTGTTAAGTGTTATAAGGTGTTACAATGATAAAGGGAGGAGGAGGAACACTCAGACAGAAGGCCCTTCATTTTTTTTCTATGTCTTTGAAAATTGAGTGTGAATGTGTGTGTTCATATGTTATCATCGACATGGATGAGGCTTACTTAAATACAATCTGTCAGCTCTGGCTTGCGAAGAAGGAGCGGACTGCGGAGTCGTTTCGTGAGAAGTATTCATTTAATGAGCTGAACTCTGCTCGTACAGGCGAGACAATAACACACAAAGACAAAGGGAGCAGAGGGAACATATATACTAGGGGGAATGATTGGATGATGATCAGGTGCGCTAAACGAGACAACAGGTGTGATGAGTTGATGAAATGGGCGGTGGTGTCAGAAGGCCGGCGACATGGAGCGCTGAAGCCTGCCTCCTGCATGGGGAGCACTGGAAGCAGATGGCGCAGGTGTCACAGTACCCCCCCCGACGCGCGGCTCGAGCCGCGCAACGACAACGACCCCGGGGCCGACCCGGAGGGCGCGGAGCAGGACGATCCGGGCGACGGCGATGGAAGTCGCGGAGAAGGGCGGGAGCAAAAACGTACCGCACCGGAACCCAGCTCCGCTCCTCCGGGCCGTACCCCTCCCACTCCACAAGGTACTGGAGGCCCCCCGCCCGGCGTCTCGAGTCAATGATGGAGCGGACGGAGTACGCCGGGGCCCGATGTCAAGAGGGGGAGGGGGAACCTCCCGAACCTCACACCCCTGGAGGGGACCAGCCACCACCGGCCTGAGGAGAGACACATGAAACGAGGGGTTAATACGGTAGTCAGGAGGGAGACGCAACCGATATGTTACCTCGTTAACCCTCCTCAGGACTTTAAAGGGCCCCACAAACCGCGGGCTCAGCTTCCAGCAGGGCAGGCGGAGGGGCAGGTCCTTCGTCAAGAGCCAGACACGGTCGCCCGGACGATACACCGGGGCTTCCCTGCGGTGGCGATCCGCATAGGTTTTCTGCCGGCGGACAGCGAGTCTGAGGCGAGCCTGTACTGCCTCCCATGTGCCCGCTGCCCGCTGGAACCTATCGTTCACCGCAGGGGTAGCCCAGAACGCACTGAAACGGGGATATCCCCGTGGAGGAGTGGTGATGGGAGTTCAGGGCATACTCCACCCACGGCAGGAACTCTGCCCACTCCCCCGGCCGGTCCTGGCAGTAGGACCAAAGGAGCCTGCCCACGTCCTGATTTACACGTTCCACCTGCCCGTTGGACTGGGGGTGGTAGCCTGAGGTTAGGCTGACCGAGACCCCCAGGCGCTGCATAACAGCCTTCCAAACTCTGGAGGTGAATTGGGGGCCCTGGTCCGACACTATATCCTCGGGCACCCCATAGTGCCGGAAGACATGAGTAAAAAGAGCCTCGGCGGTCTGTAGGGCCGTGGGAAGACCGGGCAGAGGCAAGAGGTGACAGGACTTGGAAAACCGGTCCACAACAACCAGGATCGTGGTATGGCCCTGTGAGGGGGGGAGATCCGTTAGAAAATCAACAGACAGGTGGGTCCATGGTCGTTGTGTAATGGGTAAGGGGTGCAACTTACCCATAGCCAGGTGTCGGGGTGCCTTACTCTGGGCGCACACCGAGCAGGAAGAGACGTACACCCTCACGTCCTTAGCCAAGGTAGGCCACCAGTACTTACCGGCCAGGGCCCGCATGGTCTGCCCGATGCCAGGATGACCGGAGGAGGGAGAGGTGTGGGCCCACTAGATGAGCCGGTCACGGACAGACGTCGGCACATACGTGCGACCCTCAGGGCATGCGGGCGGAGAGGGCTCGTCACGCTGCGCACGAACGATGTCCGCGTCCAATTCCCACACAACCGGCGCCACGATACATGACGCGGGCAGTAAGGGAGCGTCATCCACTGGCCGCTCCTCCGTGTCATGCTGGCGAGACAGCGCATCGGCCCTGACGTTCTTGCTTCCCGGCCTGTAAGTGAGAGTGAAAACAAACTGGGAGAAGAACATAGCCCACCTGGCCTGGCGAGGGGTCAGTCTCCTCGCTGCCCGCATGTACTCCAGGTTACGGTGGTCAGTCCAGATGAGGAAAGGGTGCTTGGCCCCCTCTAACCAGTGCCGCCACGCCGACAGGGCTCTAACCACGGCCAACAGCTCACGATCACCCACATCGTAATTACGCTGTTCCGACTCCCCGTTCATTGGGAGAGAACGGCCCCAAGACCACATTCGGACGCGTCCACCTCCACAACGAACTGGAGCGACGGGTCGGGATGGGCCAGGACCGGAGCGGTGGTGAAACGGTGTTTCAGTTCCACAAACGCCCGCTCCGCCTCTGTGGTCCACCGTAACCGAGTCGCCCCACCCCTCAGGAGGGAGGTGATCGGAGCCACGACCTGGCTAAAGCCCCGGATAAACCTCCTATAATAATTAGCAAAGCCTAAAAATCGTTGCACTCCCTTTACCGTGGTTGGAGTCGGCCAATTACGCACGGCATCAATGTGGTGCTCCTCCATAGCCACACCCGTGCAAGAGAAACGGTACCCCAGGAAGGACACGGACGACTGGAAAAACAGACACTTCTCGGCCTTCACGTACAGGTCATGCTCCAACAATCTAGCAAGCACTTTACGCACCAACGAGACATGCTCCGCGCGGGTAGCCGTGTAAATCAAGATGTCGTCAATATACACCACTACCCCTTCGCACAACATGTCCCTAAAAACTTTGTTGATGAAAGATTGAAAGACTGCTGGAGCATTCATCAAACCGTACGGCATCACCAAATATTCATAATGGCCAGAGGTGGTACTGAAGGCTGTTTTCCATTCGTCCCCTTCCCGGATACGCACCAGGTTATAGGCACTCCTGAGGTCCAATTTTGTAAAAAAGCAAGCCCCGTGCATCCTCTCGACCTCCGCAGAGATTAAGGGAAGAGGATAGCTAAACGGGATGGTGATCTTGTTCAGCGCCCTGTAATCGATGCACAGGCGCAAACCACCGTCCTTCTTTTTCACAAAAAAGAAACTCGAGGAGACCCGTGACTTGGAGGGTCTAATGTATCCCTGTCCTAACGCTTCCTCAACATACGCGGACATCGTCGCCGTCTCGGTGCGGGACAGTGGATATGCGACTCTTAGGGAGTGCGGCCCCTTCTAAGAGGTTTATCGCGCAATCCCCCGGCCTATGAGGCGGTAATACAGTAGCCTTAGCCTTGGAAAAGACCTCGGCCAAGTCCCTGTATTCGGAAGGAATTGGCACGGCGGGAGCACTGTCCGGACTTTCCACCGTGGTCGAACCCACGGAAACACCCAAACACCTACCTTGGCACTTCCGCGACCACCCCGAAAGGACCTGACTAGACCAGGAAATGATGGGGTCATGGAGAGACAGCCAGGGGTAACCCAAAACTACAGGGAACGTGGGGGAATCAATAACGTGAAACGAGAGGGTTTCGCGGTGTTGGTTGCAGGTGACCATAAGGAGCGGGATAGTACATTCACTAACAAAGCCCGACCCTAGTGGCCGGTTATCCAACGCTCTCACAGGCAGGGGGCTGGTGAGGACCTGAAGGGGAATACGTGCGCATACTGCGAAAGCCCTGTCGATGAAATTCCCAGCAGTGCCTGAATCTACCAGCGCCTTACACTGGGAAAGCAACGGAAACCCGGGGAACTCAACAGGGACGGTGCAGAGAGTGAGTGGAAAGGTGAAAGGTGAATGGGCATGAGCTACCTGGGGTGATGCGGAAGCGCCGTGCCTGTCACCTCTGGAGCCAGAGGAGGAGGTGTAGTGCGGAGCAGCGGACCTGCCCCAACGCTTCGCTGAACCCCTCTGATCTCCTCCTCCTTGCCCTCTGCCCGGGAGTGCAGCCGTCCCCAGGTCCATAGGGACGGCGGTGTCCAGGTGGTGGGGTGGAACGATCGGGCTGTCGCCAGGACGTCCTCGGGCTGCCAGCATGTTGTCGAGACGGATCGAAGTCTCCACCAGTTGTTCAAATGATAGATCCACGTCCCGACACGCCAGCTCCCTTCGGACGTCCTCCCGAAGGCTACAGCGGTAGTGGTCGAAAAGGGCCCGGTCGTTCCACCCAGAACCCGCTGCCAGGGTTCGGAACTCCAGTGCGAACTCCTGCGCCGATCTCGTCCCCTGCCGTAGGTGGAACAGCTGTTCGCCTGCCTCTCTTCCTTCGTGAGGATGGTCGAACACGACCCGGAAGCGGCGGACGAACTCGGCGTAGCTGCCCTGGATGGACCCCTCGGTTTTCCATATGGCGGTGGCCCACTCCAGGGCTTCGGAGATCTTCTGAGCATCAGTCGGCGCAGGATGAATCGCCTGGAGCGCGATGTCCTCCTGCTCCTCCACCGCCCCGTCATAGTCCCGAGGGAGTGGAATGTGCATCGCTCCCACTCCAGTGGATGTAGGCTGGGGAGGCGGTGATACGACCGGTGCTGCGGGAGTGGACTGGGCCAACTCTAGGCGCCGAACAGCTTGTAGGACGCCGTCCATCGCGACGCCTAGGTTGGCCAGCATGGTGGAGTGTTCCTTAACAGCCTCCGCAACACCGGTCTCTTTCACGACTCCGTGCGCCATTCTTTTTCTCTTCAAATGGTGTGTTATTCTGTCAGCTCTGGTGTGCGAAGGAGGAGGAGCGGACTGCGGAGTCGTTTCGTGAGAAGTATTCATTTAATGAGCTGAACTCTGCTCGTACAGGCGAGACAATAACACACAAAGACAAAGGGGGCAGAGGGAACATATATACTAGGGGGAATGACTGGATGATGATCAGGTGCGCTAAACGAGACAACAGGTGTGATGAGTTGATGAAATGGGCGGTGGTGTCAGAAGGCCGGTGACGTGGAGCGCTGAAGCCTGCCTCCTGCAGGGGGAGCACTGGAAGCAGATGGCGCAGGTGTCACACAATCAAGTGAAAAAGTGCACCCCCTGGAAATTTCTATTTTTTACATGTTTGGACGCATGTACCTTTGAGCTAAATTATAAATACATTTATTGATAAAGGTACCCCAAGAAATAACAAATCACACATTTTACTTTGATATTCTGCTTATCCTCTTATTT
The DNA here is from genome assembly GCA_016801175.1 of Esox masquinongy. NCBI lineage: Eukaryota > Metazoa > Chordata > Actinopteri > Esociformes > Esocidae > Esox > Esox masquinongy. The sequence continues at coordinate 77,897 of JACXGI010001136.1, forward strand.
ATGCAATTAAAATAAACACAATGGCAATTTCCTTACGCAGAAACATTTAGTAAACCCCTACTGTACCTTTATCATCACATTAAATGGTTAAAATTACATTTAGAATCAGGTGCATTAAAAACAGGTTGAAATGATTAGAAAATCGTTAAAGAGTAACTTGGAATTGTTAGAGACTTGGTCTGGTATGGTCTTAACTACGTGGGTGTGCGGTAACACACCAAGATCAACAGACATATCCGATGCTCGGTCTGGGAGTAGTTACAAAGCCATTTCCAAGCTATTCAAAGAGTCAGACACTGTCCGACAAATCATCTAGAACTTCCAGAAAAATTCCAGAACACTGACAATCAGAACAGGTCATCCCCAAAAAATTCAGCACAAGAGCTGACCAAAAGATACTCATAGAATTCTTTAAGAACCCCAGGGTAACATCAAGGGATCTACAGGACTTTCGTGCCACAATCAGTGTCAATGTGTGTGAAAGAGACTGCACAAACCTGACCTACATGGGAGGTCAGGAAGGAAGAAGCTTTAGCTATCAAAAAGAAGATGAAGTAAGAATTTAACACATTGATAAAGCTACTGGAACAATATCCTCTTGACAGATGTGTCAAATGTGAAGTTGTTTGGCCACAATGCAATGTTTGGCGAAAACAAAACACTGCCTTTGAACAGAAGGACGTCATATTAACCGGAAAGCATGGATGTGGTGGCATTATAGTTTAGGGCTGATTTCCTGACTCTGGGCCTGGCCAACTTGCCATCACTGAGTCAACCATGAATGCTATACTATACCAGATAATTCTTGAGGAGAATATGCTGAAGCTGAACTGAACATAGATCTTGCAACAGGATAATGATACAAAACACATAAGCAAAGCAACAACAGAACATCTAACAGAAGAAGGCCGGGTGTTTTGTAAAAGCACTTTGTGACAACTGCTGATGTAAAAAGGGCTTTATAAATAAATTTGATTTGATTTGATGAAATGGCCAGGCAATTTTAAAGAGGTTTTGGCATACTATTTAAAATAGTTGCAGCTTCCTCGTTAATGCTCCACTGAACCTTATGAGATGTTTCTGATTTAATTCTTCTTCCAAGCTGAAATGATTGTCAGGTCTCTTTCTATTGTCTGTTGAAAAAGTACCTTTTCGTTTAAGTAAAATACTCTGCCTGTGTTCAGTTCACCAAATAGGTAGACATTCTTCAGATTGGAGAATGTTAATGTTGCAATGCAAACGACACAGTTGGCATTGCTGACAAAGGCGACAAAGACGTATTTTTGAAGAACACTTGAGTGGGAACCATTTGTTGTTGCTGGCTGTAGTTGCGATTTCAATATGTGAGTCAAAATAAACTGATTTAACTGGTTCAGTTTGGAGTAAAACAATAGCTCAAACTTCTTCACATCCAAAAAGACTGGGCTCGGATCATTGATATAATAATCTATTATTGATTATCAAAATCTAGCCTCAAAATCATAGCTTCTGGAGGTTGAAGTACACTCCCACCCCGATGACGTCATCACCGAAGCACACAAGCTGTGTGAATGGCTGTAGGAAATAGTTCGCTAGTGCTGGTTTGGATTGACCAAATTCCACTGGTTGTTTGGTTAGTGTATAGTTAAAAAAATTGATGCTACCACGACAGATTGCTAAATGTAGTTTGAAGTGTTTTGGAGTAGTTTTCCGCTTGCGATGCAGATTTGCTGTAGTGGGACGCACAGTTTCCATTCATGAATTTAGACGATGATAAGAATGTTAATTACAGCCGGGGACAGAGCTGAATAATGGATGGTTGGAAAAAATTACTATGTTCATTCCAGACTAACTTTTGGTAAGTGATTTTTTTGGATAAATATGATTTTTAGACTAACTATTCCTTTAAGTGATCATTCATGACATCCTGTTTCAATTAGTAAAAATATGAGGTGACAAATGACCAACTCTATTAGTCATCCATAAACATCAGAAAGGTCAGGAAACACAATTAAAGTTAGATAAAGAGAATGGACAAACGCCCCCACCTCGGCACCAGGAGCTGATGGTACTGTATGCCACTTGTGGACATTCAGTGCCCCAGTAAACAGGGCCCCAGCTGTCTGAATCGCTAGGGTCACTCTAAGAGCCAAAATAAACTTTCAAGCAGTTTTCCCCACTAGATAATGAGTCAAAATCAGAGTCTGAGTTGTCTCTTGGTGTTTGATCAGTGACACGTTCTACTAGTTGTTCTGAACAACTCAATACCCTATTCATCTACGATTCCTATATGCCCAATATGAAACTGTAGAATCAGTTGGCAGTCACACAATGATTACCAGGAGGCTGGGCAACCAACATAGAGGCCAATCTGGGGTTGGTGCTGGCAAAGTCTACAACTGGCAAGTACGTATATAAAATAAAAGTATGGCGTTTAGAGATATTGCTATCCACCCCGGCATTAACTATGTTATGATGAAACAATCAGAGGTTACAAAGCAGAACATAGCTTCCATTTAAACTAGCTAGGAAGATATGTTGGCTTCAAGCAATTTTCCCCTGTCCCATCCTAGTTAGAGTAGTGATGACATCTACAGCTGACTCACACAACACAATCACTGGTGGAAAACAGTGTTCTGTTCATCGCAGGAGATAGAGCTCACAGATAACTCTCTGTCTTTCTGTTGGAGAGTGATGGACTCGATCTAGTTGGAATGGTGTTCATTTTATCCAGGAACATCACCATGAGACAAGATGCAGGTCAGGCATTAGGCTTTTACCCAGTCAGCCTTTTAAAAGACATAACATTAATTCTCAGACAACCCAAATAGTTTGGGATGCTCCTTCAGGCTCCATCCATCTACCCAAGGATGTCAGAGTAAATTAAACTGTTAACAATCCAACCAAATACCTAGACAGTGCAATACTTAAGGTGTGGTTGCACAACTATAAACTAAAGAAATACACAACAAGAAACTAGTTCCTTGATATACAAAAAATACCAGAGTCTTAAAGGATGCCTTCAGAAAATTGCAAATTTGCTGAAAATGGATATGACACTCTACCAAATATATAGGCTAAACTAGACAATACAGTGCAATACTGTATTTTGAAAAGCGCTCCCATCTGTTTGATCAGCCTACTTTTCCAACCAGATTGGGGAAAACAAAAGCAACCCACAATATGTTTCTGTCAAGGTTCTGTCTTTTTGAAAAAGCCAAACTGCCTTCTAATTGCCTTCTGTGACGGTGCAAGTGAAATGTGTACGTAAAATGAGGCAAAAGGGAAAGAAAAAACAAAAAAAACAAGCGATAGCGGTTAAGCTCTTGTATTTTGTTCTCTAAAATTCAACACCACCTCACAAACATATAATCTGTGCTGAACTGTGCCTAACAGAACCAATATATACTGAACTAATAACAAAGTGAAAACAGGTGCGTTTGCGGGTTGCGCTGCTGCCATCACTCTCCGGCCGGTGGTCAGAACACCGGCAATGTGGAACGCTGGATAGGAAGAGGAACTGTGGAGCCACACGGCGCAGACGTCACACCTTCCTGAATATTCTCCACTCCGGTTTTTGACCACATCATAGTACTAACACTGAACAAGTGAAGGAGGTAAATGACCTATCTATGGCATAAGACCAAGGCTCTGTCTATTCTGTGCTTGGCCTTGGTCTTGGCCTTAGTGCTGCTTTTGATGTCATTGATCACTCCTTTTTGAGAGATTGGAAACTCATATTGGCCTATGCAAACATATTCTCCTGTTTTAGAGCTATCTGAAAGACATCAGTTTGTATGTTTGGATGCTCTGTCCTCTGACATATTAAAGGGACAGTTTGGAGTTCCTAAAGGCTCTGTTTTGGGAATGCTTTTGTTTTCACTATATTGGTGATGTCATATGGAAATACAGTGTCAATATTCATTACTATGCTGAGGTATTCTTTTGGATCTAAGCAATTCTTTCTCTGATTTGTCTGGTGTCGGGTTTTGTTTAAGAAGGACCTGAGTCCTTGGATCACGTCTTAGGACTAACTAGCCTGGTGGCTCCTGGCTGTCCCTTTTCCACCTGGTTGTTTCACAGATCTAGGTTCTACCTGACGATTTCTGCAGTCCCTTCGGTGTCCCTGTCCACTTGGATGTGCAGCTGATCTGAATTCTAATGTGCAGTCTTTACAGAGAGTCTTTACAGAGCTCATCTGTTTTTATCGACCCACTAGTCATCTGAACATCCAAAAATATAGATGTGACCCAAAAAGGTAGTGTACTTCTATAATATTCAACCGACACAGCCAAAAGAGGACTGGCCACCCCTCAAAGTATTGTTCCTCTCTAGGTTTCTCTAGAAACCTAGGTTCTGACCCAAGTAGAGAGTTTATTCAAGCCACTGTACATCAATTTATTGTTGTTGCTTGCTCTTTGGGGGTTTAAACTGGGTATCTGTATAAGCATTTTGTGATAACTGCTGATATAAAAAGGACTTTATAAAAAATGTGATTGATTGATTGATTCAATGATGGTCAGGGACAGGCCTCCATCCAAAAGATAACTACATTTAGTAGCCAAACTAAAATATTTGACTCTCAGTCGAGGAAGCCGGCAGCTCAGGGGCAAAACATTGCCTGAGAGGACAGAAAGCTCAGGGCTTTTGACACACAGGTCTCACTCCAGGTGCTGAGGTTGACCGCTGGCTAAGTTTAGTAAGTCGTGTCAGCATTGGGGCTCTGACTTAAGCAGTATAAGCTTGCATACTGACAGGCCACAGCTCGAGAGACAGCCCACTCAGTGGCCAGTCCCACAGGTCTAATGTATATGAACACTGAGGCACCCATGACTGTAAGTCGATCTAGATATAAAAGTCATTTCACCATAGCCAAGCTACATAATACAGCTCCGGAAAAAATTAAGAGACCACTGCACCTTTTTCTTTCCTTTCCAAAAAGTCGAAAAGGAAGGTTTTGAGTGAGGAACAGAAGGTTTAAAAGTAAGAGACCACTGCAAATTGAATGCTTCTGTTCCTTACTCAAAACTTTCCTTTTCAACTTTTTTGGAAAGGAAAGAAAAAGGTGCAGTGGTCTCTTAATTTTTTCCAGAGGTGTATACTAATTACTAATGTTAGCAATGATAAAAAAACAAGATTTCCTTAACCAAATCCAGAATTAGTGAATTTGAATTTCGCTGTAGAATCTACTTCCTCTTATTGGTCTGTTCATAAAATACCAGAAGTTCCATAATTCCTAGTGAATGTAGTCACCGCCTTTAATAAAATGGCGATTGGAGAATACGATAATAACGAAAAGTATGAAACAATACTTATTTTTGTACCACTAGCGCCCATGTGGTTTTTGGTGCCTGGCTTAATTAATTTTTAGTAAGCACAGAAAAGTGCTATTTTGCTTTTCGTTTGCATTGTGCCAGAAGCCAATGCACTCAAAATAAGTCCCCACAACAACAGATCACATGGGTAAGCAGCACATTTGTGTTATACCATGCCAACAAATAATAACACACATTTACTAGTAGAAATAACTTTTTCCAATGATAAACTCATTTTGACAAGCAAATTCATGGTCTTTAATTTGTCTGCCTAACAGATTACATAAAGGCAACTGTACTGTAAAAACTGATGTTTTGTATGTGCCATGTAGGCTATACATTCAATTTATGCCACAACATTTGACAAAAACACTAACAAACACAGACACAGCAGTACAAATAACATTTTCCAATTACTACGTAGATATTCCATTGAAAATCTAGTTTCCAGCCACAATAGTTGATTACAACATTAACAATGTCTACACTGTATTTATGATCAATTTGATGTTATTTTAATGGACAAAAAATGCTTCTTTTTAAAAAACAAGGAAATTTCTAAGTGACCATAATCTTTTGAACGGTAGTCTAAATATATTGATAAAACCTTTAACATTCCTGTAATGGGCATATTGTCAAACACAAAGACATACAGTTAATAGATATTTTGACTGAACATACAGGGCATCTGTACACATGTATCCACAGTGGTACAATGGCATATTAGTCTGTGTCAAATTGCAACAAAGGCATTTTGTAAAAATAAATAAATTCTTCAGTAGGGAATACTCTTTCAAACCTTGCTACAGAAAGCAGGATTTCCCCAAATTGGTATAAATTTTTTTAATATAGTTTAACAAAATAAATTGCATAATTTAATCATGTATTGTGTGATGGAGCATGACAGTTCTTCCAATATAGCGATACATGCCGATATTATATGAGTTGCTTGAGGCTCTCAAAACAGATTGATGCAATGACTCTGTGGGGGGTTACTGAACCATTTTCCACCATTCCAAAATCCAGACCACTGGCAAACTATTTAGATGAGTCCGTCCCATTAAATTCAGCCTCAGTGCTGACTGAAGGATGCTCACTTAAAAAAGTACCAAAACCCCCAGGTAATATCAAGTAATCTATATGAATCTTTTGACACAATTTAGACAAAATTGTTTTTTGTTTTATTGATTTTAAAGTGTCACTGTTCAGAATTATTTCTACAATTGGGTTACATTCATCTGTCAGTAGTGTTATAATATAGATCAAATATTCATGTCAAAATACTTCAGGGAGTGTACTTACTTCATAACATTACATTAAATAACAGGGTTTGAATACTTGAGTCTCAGTGCCTTAGAAACGTGGTGCCGGAAAATGATTACATGGGGCATTGTTAAGGAGATCTGGGAGTGAGGTTGATGTGGGTGGCATTATGTAGCCACTGAACAGAACTGTGACATTCCCATTTGTTAACTAGGTAACATATTGGTTTAAAACGACCTTGCAATCTGTGTGTGTGTGTGTGTGTGTGTGTTTTTGAACTGACCGGCCTTTCCTGTGTACAATGAAGGCTGGCTGGCCATGTAAGTATGGACAGTTTATCCAGTCCTCACCTCTCAACCCCCATCTCCAAAACCTCCCCAGCATCTGTTCCTCGTCCTCCTAGGGGTCCGGCCTGCTTCCGGGCTGCAGTACACACTGGAGCTGACTGTTGCCTCTGCCGGGGCTGATAAGAGGCCCTAACACTAACCCTGTCTCAGCCAATGCATTGACATTTCACCAGCAGAACAACTGGTCCTTGTCCACTGTATAGGGGACAGGAGAGTCGGAGCGAGAGACAAATCTTTGACTGACATGGCATTACACCAGTTAGAGGGAGGGTTAGAACCTGTCGAGTTTGGGATACTTTATTAAGCCTTGATTTGCGAGCGTTTGTGTCTGAAAAGGTTGATATACTGTACCATGACACTGAATATTCCACAAAAAATCTATAACTGATTATCTTGAATCCGTGTTATCTCAATACTTTGACATTCGGCGTTCAAAAGATAGCGTTCAAACTTCAGAAAGACATTAATTACTTTTTGAATTGAACTCAGGGGGGAAAGGACATCTTTAACAAGCAGGTCTTTTTCTGGCAGCACTAAAACTGAACAAGTGAAACCTCTAGTGGTAGCCTTGAGAATGACAACATTTGACAAAGGAAGAAGTGCCCCACAGCCTGAATCCTGGTTGTCTGAATCCATGGCAGTCTTCACACCATAGTCCATTACTGTTGATGGGGTGCATATATTAGTAGTAATGCACTAGGCTTGGGAGAGGATGCCATTTAGGACACTGACCTTGTCTCTACATAGTAGAATACATCATCTTAGTTAGACTCAGATAGACCCCTAATTTTAAGTGGGCCTCTTATGATTGATTTTAGCATCTAAGCTATCAATTGTAATCTGGAAAAATAAGAAAAAAAAGCACAAAAAGCACAAAAAAGACTAACAAAAATGTCTAAGGCTGTCTAAGGGCATTGCTGGCACATTTAGACTGAACAGTGGAGTGGGCAGAGGAAGGAACCTAGTATGGGTTTTTGGGATAACAAGGATAAATCCATGACAGTGTCTGTGAATACCTCACACACTGGAGTTGTGCTTCTCTGTCTGAGCTGCTTTCAGAATCTGATGGACACGTGAACAGAAGGGTGAGTGGGGAAGGAGGAAAGAGCATGGCAGCTCAATTTAGAATGTTTGAGAGTGGAGTGTACATACTCCACTCTCAACGAGATAGAGACAGTTTGTAGTCAAAGGAACTGGGCATTGGTTTGGATCACTTAAACAACAAGCATCTGTACATAACACATGCATTTGGATACATCTGAGTGAAGCATGTCTGGGTCCATTGTCTGTGATGGAGGACTAGACAGATCTGAAAATAAATACAGCCAGTTAAGTTTAGTAAGAGAAAACTGTACAGGTAACATAGAGGAGACCGTTAAGGAGGAAACATTACATGGCGTAGGCGCAATAAAGACTTGTAACTGCGTTTTCCTACAGGAAGACAGACGGATTAGTTACTACTTTGGGAAATATATGATAATGTTCCCGTCAGGAGTCCTGTGCAGTAGTAGTGTTGTTTGAGATCCTGATTGAAGTTCAGGATGAGTAACTAAGTTTAGAAACATTTATTTTGGTTATGTCCCCCTCAGGTAGGACAAAAAGGAGCAGCCGCAAATTGGAATGAGAGATTTAAAAGTCAGCCTCTGGGGTGCTCTTGCCTAAGGGGTCACCTCACAGGACAAAATATTGTCTAAAAATTACCTCATTAATCATTTTAGAAAAGAGGACACCTTTTTATGATGCAAGTCATATGTTGCAAAGGCTGTCTTTATACTAGACTTTACATTACGATTTTTCTTTATGGACATTTCCCTCTAACTACATTGAGCTGTATTAGAGATTGCAACATATTAGTCCTGAATTGCTAATTTCTCATTTGAGACCATCTCAGAGTTCAAACAGAGATCTAATGCATATCTAGGTTCGAAGCATGGCAATTCATAAATTGAGGTATGCTAATAGTAGCTGTTCAACTTCCAAAGTTGGTTTCAGGTGTTTACCAAATTATTTCTTGTCCACTGTTCTGAGTACTGGTTGGTCATGTTTGGAAGGAAATAGAAACCTCTTATAACATCATCTATACCGGAGGTTACTGATATAACTGTAGTTTTAAGAACAGAGCTCACATTTTGTCTCAGGTTCTCTTGTGTCCACATTTAAATCAGGGACCCCATTATGTTCCTCCCTATTTTGGATAATACCGCAGTTTTAAATTGCTGGTATTGTGAACGCTGCAGTGAATACACACTGAAAGCAGGACCTATAGTTGTATATAAGGTTTCTTGCTTGAATTAACATTTGTAAGGTCCTAAGCAACATCACAAAGGGATAATTTCACCATTAAAAATTAATCTGTAGCCAAAACGTACAACCCCATTTCCAAAAAAGTTGGGATGCTGCATAAAATGTAAATAAAACCAGAATGCAATGATGTAAATTATTTAAACCCTATATTCAATAGAAAATAGTACAAAGACAACATATCAAATGTTGAAACTGAGACATTTCACTGCTTCTTGAAAAATATATGCCCACTTTGAATTTGATGCCAGCATCACGTTTCAAAAAAGCTGGGACTGGGGCAACAAAAGTTGTTGAATGAATGTATGGGGTTGAATGAATGTATCGTATGAAATGTTTAGAAAATGCAACCATTTTCATACACAGACCCCTTATTTCAGGGGCTCAAATGTAATTGGACAAATTAACACAATCATAAATAAAATGTTCATTTTAAATACTTTGTCGAGAATCCTTTGCAGGCAATGAATGCTTGAAGTTTGGAATGCATGGACATCACCAAACATTGGGTTTCATCCTGTGTAATGCTTTGCCAGGCCTTTACTACAGCTGTCTTCAGTTGTTTGTTCATGGGTCTTTCTGCTTTAAGCTCTGTCTTCAGCAAATGAAATGCATGCTCACTCAGGTTGAGATCAGGTGATTGACTTGGCAATTGCAGAATATTCCACTTCTTTGCCTTAAGAAACTGCTGGGTTGCTTTCACAGTATGTTTTGGGTCATTGCACATCTGTACAGTGAAGTGCCAGCCAATCAACTTTGCTGAATTTGACTGAAACTGAGCAGACATATCTCTATACACTTCGGAATTCACCAGGCTGCTTTTGTCACATCATCAATAAACACTAGTGACCCAGTGCCATTGGAAGCCATGCATGTCCATGCCATCACACTGCCTCCACAGTGTTCAGATCATGAGCTGATCCAAGCCTTCTCCATACTTTTTTCTTCCCATCATTCTGTTACATCATTCTGTTCATCTTAGTTTCTGTCCAAAGAATGCTGTTCCAGAACTAGGCTGGCATTTTTAGATGTTTTTTGGTAAAGTCTATTCGGGCCTTTCTATTGAGGCTTATGAATGGTTTGTACCTTGTGATGAACCCTCTGTATTTGCCCTAGTGAAGTCTTCTTATTATGGTAGACTTGGATAAAGATATGCCTACCTCCTGGAGAGAGTTCTTCACTTGGCTGGATGTTGTGAAGGGGTTTTTATTTACCATGGAAAAGATCCTATGATCCTCCACCACTGTTGTCTTCCATGGATGTCCAGGCCTTTTTGTGTTGCAGAGCTCACCAGTGTGTTCTTTTTTTCTCAGAATGTACCAAACTGTTGATTTGGCCACCCCTAATGTTCCTGCTATCTCCCTCATGGATTTTTTTCCCTTTTTTGCAACCTAAGGATTGCCTGTTTCACTTGCATTGAGAGCTCCTTGACCACATGTTATGGGTTCACAGCAACAGCTTCCAAATGCGAATGCCACACTTGGAATCAACTCCAGACCTTTTACCTGCTTAATTGATGAAGAAATAATGAAGGAATAGCCAACACCTGTCCATGAAACAGCTTTTGAGTCAATTGTCCAATTACTTTTGGTCCCTTGAAAGAGAGGGGGATACATATTTAAGAGCTGTAATTCCTAAACCCTTCCTCCAAATTGGATATGAATACCCTCAAATTGAAGCTGAAAAACTGCACTTTAAGCCCATATTTATTATTTTACTGTAATTTGAATATATTTTGGTAAACTGCCAAAATAACAAAACTTGTGTCAGTGTCCAATTATTTCCGGACATAACTGTATCACACAACTAATTTGGTCAATTGGCAACAGGTCAGTAACATGATTGAGTATTAAAATATCATTCCAGATATGATGGGTATGTCAGAAGTGAGGATTGGGAGGGGTTCACCACTTTGTGAAAGACTGCACAGGCAAATAGGGCAACAATGTAAGAATAACGTTTCTCAATGTAAAAATGCAAAGAGTTTGGGGATCCTGTCATCTACGGTACATAAAATCATTTAACGATTCAGAGAATCCGGAGAAATCTCTGTATGCAAGAGACAAGGCCAAAAAACAGTCCCTCAGGTGGCAAAATTAGACATGGTTCAGTAGTGGAAATCCCTACATGGGCTCAGGGACACTTCCGAAAACCATTGTCTGTGAATACAGTATGTCGTTGCATCCATGCAAAGAAGAAACCATAAACAAGATCCAGAACCGCCTCAGCCTTCTCTGGGTCTAAGACAGTGATGACCATTCGAGTCTTCATTACCGTTCTTCTAGCAGCAGGATATTATGCTAGCAGCGCTAACTGATTTTCTTTTTCAAAATAAAAGCCATCATTGAAATATATAAGGCAATATAGTTCATAATCTAGTCTGTCATAATTATGTTTAATGTCCATTCCAATGTTGTTCTTGTCTGTTATTTTTTACAGACTAAATTGTTAACTATATTGCTTCAATGATGGCTTTAATTGTGATAAAGAAAATCTGAGTCCTGCCAGCATAATATCCTGCTACTAAAATAACGCTAATAAAGACTAATTTAGCCATCACTAGTCTAAGGTAATTTAAGATGGACTGAGGGGAAGTGGAAAACTGTCCTGTGGTCTGACAAATCAAAATTTTAAATTATTTTTGGAAATCATGGACTCCATGTCCTCCGGATTAAAGAGGAGAGGGACCATCCGGCAAGACAATGCCAAACAACATTCTGCACGTATTACAACAGCATGGATCCATAATAAGAGTCTGGGTGCTAACCTGGCCTGCCTGCAGTCCAGACCTGTCACCCACTGAAATGGCGCATTTTGAAACAAAAAATACGACAAAGGAGACCCCAAACTGTTGAGCAGCCGAAATCCCGTATCAAGCAAGAACGGGAATACATTTCACTTTGAAAACTACAGCAATTGGTCTCCTCAGGTCCCAAATGCTAAACATGCCTCTGTCCCAACTTTTTTCAAACATGTTGCTAGCATCAAATTCAAAATAGGCATGTATTTTTCCCAAAAATAATATTTCTCAGTTTCAAAATTTTAAATGCTGTCTTTGTAAAATTTTAAATTAAATGTAGGGATAAATGATTTGCACGTGTTGTAAGTTCAAGTCACACTTGATAAAGGTGGGACTTGAAAACTATAATTAAATACATTGCTCTCTTCAGCTCTGTTATTGTGATATCCTGTTTTGAATTTCATGGATGTCTATTATTCTATTATTTTTGATAACTACTGTGTATCTTCAAAGCACCCATCCTGATTATACTCTACTGAGAAGTGCACCTGCCTCTCTCTGTAATCACACAGCTGTCTGGGGTATTCTGATGCCTGCATTAAAGTGGTGATAACCCCTGTCTTTTCTCTGTCTTTTAGTAGTCCCCCTGAGAGCTTGGACAAGGCACTTCACTCAACAATCATGACAGCCTATGAGTATCAGTGGAGATTTGGTCATCCTGCATGACTGGAAGAAGGAAAAAGAGAAGACCAGGAGATTTCTGCAGGTCCCAGAAAGTCCTAGTTACACACAGGAGACTTGAGGTAGGAACCAGGTTGGAGGGGACTGATTGACTGATCTGAGTTCATCTCCATGATGTCCATACTCTGGAGTCTCTTGGACACAGAAACTATTTCGCACTTTCTTTGCTTTGTTAGGAGCCTTGGCAAATGGGGTATTTATATTGGACAAACTGAAATCACTAAAACAATACAAGAATGTTCAGGGCTGTCAATCAACCAATCCCCCCTGTGACATAAAAACAAACGAGTCTTTGGCACATTTTAAGTAAGTTTATTTCAGTGGTCTGTAAAACACTTGAAATTGTACCTCATATCTCATTTCCTTTAAACCCCCAATAAGCAAGCAAGATCAACATCTTAAAATATGGCGGTGACCAAAATCTGTGCAAATACTTTAATCATACTATTTTACAGAAAAAAAAAATCAACATCTGGACAACCAGGGTTGGGTAACAAATAATCGTGTTTTGTACAACTGTAAAACGTGGACTAAATGAAATACAATCACCAGGTGGCTTTAGATATTTCCCCATTTAAAATTTAAAACAGCAAATTCAAACAGGGGCAGTCTCCTGATAATATAACAAACAACTTTTACTTCTCTGTCTCTATTAAATACACAACTCTCTTTAGTCTCTGCAGGCTTGTGTAAGGGTATCTTGTGTGTGTACAATTTGTGTGTGCATGCAATTGTGTTGTCATAAATATAGTACATACATACAAACTCAATGTGTTCTAATAAGGCATATGTGGCTAATTGAAAAAGCAACAGAAGTCCACAGAAAATGTACAGTATCGAAACCATCATTATCTTTACAGCACTATTTTAAGGCCTAGAAAATAAATTATAAAGTACCTAATGGAAGATAATGCAAAAGCAAGTACTGAAAGTATCACTAGCATGACCGGGGGCAGAGAGCGCGATGAGGAACTGCTATGACACCACAATCCCCAGTGGGATGTGGTTGTGGTGGGGGGGGCTGTCATGACAGGGAATTTCCAGGTACCTCACCTAAGAGAATAGGGCTTAACCATTCAAAGCAGATTTCTTGGCTTTACAAAATGAGAAGCCTATGAGTGTATCCATTTCACACAAAGGGTGGGAGAGACAGAGGAAGTAAGGTTTCCTCATCGACTCAAAGTCATAAAATCACAGATATAAAATACATTCATGAACAGTTTCACAAATAAACACAAATGAATAAAAGCATATCATCTCACATCAATTTAAATGGCTCTTTAGCATTGACAAAAAATACAGTTCTCAGTTCTTGACTAAACCATAGGGAGAGGGAAGAGAAAAAAATAAAATTATTCCTTTTTTTAAAGCTAGAATCCACTTTTCAAATCTTTGAATTACTGATATATACCCATTCATTCTTGAATAATGTCTTATAAGATTAGTTGTACCTTTGTACCCCATCAGAAACCAAAATCTAAGCTTGTGTTACAGTGTTTTTCAGCAATTTCAATGTAAAAAAACACTGCATAGCCTCAATATATGCTTATAACTATACATCTGATTTGATATCACATCTTCGCACCCGTGGTGCTGTCCATGGAATTGTGAGCGGCTACATTTCTCTAGGTACCTCCACTAGCTTTTTAGCAAAACAAGGGCTGAAGAAAACATTTATTGCTTGAATTAAGGATTCTAGCTTTAAGATTGGCACAGCTTAACAACATGAAGCTTTTGGCTGAACAGTATGAAAGACAGAGAGAGCTACACAGAGTCCCCCATTTTGTGACCTAAAACAATAGTACCACTATCCCAGCAAGCAAAAGTGGTTTCAATAATGCCGTATAAAGATTTTCTTTACGTCTTTTTAACAACAACCAAACAAATAACCAAAAAATGACAGAGTGTTGGCTAAAGACTTGGACGATGGTACCACGCCAGTGTCAGACCTGACAAAAACCCAGTTCCCTGAGAACATCAGAGACAAACTTTCCAAACACTGCAAACTAAATGCAGCAAATCGGACATTATAATTCAATAATAATATTTACACCGTGAGGGTCCTGATAAAACCATATAAATCACACCGTTTTCTTTTGGAACCACCCACAGTATTACTGATGTGGCATTGTGAAAACCAAACAGATGAATCAAGTGAAGTTAATAACAGGCCAAATGTGATAAACTCTTCAGAACTATTGTTACTGCATTCTGTGTTGACTACAGTCACTTACTTAGGTGCTGGTGTTTAAAGAAAAATGTATCGGCAAGACAAGCACGAGGTCATTCATTTCATCTAATCACTTTCATCTAATCATTGGTTGGTTACAAAGACGACCACAGATGTGATCACACCAATTGACAGTTCTTTAAAAAAAAAAAAAAAAAAAAAGATATAAACATTGACGGATTAAAATGATCTCATTCTAACAGAAAGCCACATTTCACTTTGATTTAAGTACAGACACTGTAAACAATGTACAATGGGAAAATGGTATACTCTTTAAAGTGACACAAATCACATATATATAGATCCACCACAACGTCTTGTTCCTGTGTTAATTTGAGCGGTGCTAAAAGCTTGTGTTCCTGACTTCCATTATGAAACATTTATTGGTCAAATCTTTTTCAATGGTACATATACACTATAGTTTTTGTTTCTCTTTATTCTACTGGATGTTCCAGTTGCTAGGTGCTTATTTTGGCTTCAAGCAATGAACTGCTCTTTATGGAGTAAGTTTGTAGTTCAAAAGGGTCTTTTCACAGAGCGACAAACACGCGACTTACCTGACAAACTCATAATCCTTCACAGTTTACGTCAATTCTCACCCAACAAAGTCCTTTGACCTATATATATATATATATATATATATATATATATATCATATAAAAAAATAAGTTATTGCGCATCCAAAAAAAAGTGCATCGTATTCTTGTTTTAAAAAATATGTATTTCTTTGCGTATCACTTTTCTTCCTTTGAACCTGAATCCTAATAGACTGTTTTCCTCGGAGGGGGTTGGTTGTTGCCGTACCTTTCCTGACCTCTGACCTTTAGTCGTATTACATGGGCACTGGCGCATTGTTGGCGGGGTGGGACAGGCGGGGGAGAAAGGATGAGAGGGACAAAGAGATGAAAGTCCAGCTACGCAATCACCATGGGAACGTCGTCTGAGAACCCGCTGATCATGGGGGCATCTTCATCATCGTCACCTTTAAGGAAGGAGGAGAGTGAAAGGAGGGAATAAGAAAGTATACAAGAATGACATGATGTTTGCCTGTACAATTTACGATCATGGACATCCACATAAGAAATGAGTACAGCCAAGCGTGCCTTTGGACCATGCTGCCTGACAAGGCCAAACTACAGGCCCAAGATGAACAGCATTTAACTGGAACTCTTGAGTTTATCCTATTCTAATCACATGCTCAGTAGAGGCAATGGACACTAGATATGATTGCAGGTCAGATGGACACAGAGACGGACACTGTAAAGGCAGCTAGTAAAACAAATGAAGACGATGTGGTCCAAGTTCTATCGTGTGCTGATTGATAACAACGTGCTCCACAGCAGCCATCACACATCGAAACAGTCACAGGTAACAGTAACCACACTGGCACATAAAACGAGGAACCGTTCTAGATGGCTGGTTCTACGTCAACCCAGAACTAGGGCTGCACAATTTGAATAAAACATTGAATATCTTTGACAAACATTGCAATTGCTGTTGATTTGCAATTTTCAAACATGGGTGTAAACAACGTGGATAATCTAACTTAAAAATAAAGGTCATAGCCTACATAGTCTGCTATTAAACTGAATAAAAATTAAGTTAAAGTTTGGTGTTTTTGAAGCATTTTACACAACTACCAATTTGAAGGTACAGCCTGTGTCAAAATGTTAAACTATTCATTTAACGCAATGGCATCTTCTATGTTTGTGCCGTTGCCATAGCTAGTTAGGCAAAATTTCTCATCCCTTAATGTATACTTTCTCCTAAAATAGCTATGTTTGTTGGCACCAAAATTGAGGCTGAAACTTTTAATAACCATGCTGCTGTGTATGTAGGACAATATCATGGTGCCACTCGCTAGCTTGAAGCAGACGTCTTCACTAGCAGTTGCAGTGTTAACTCAAACTAACATTGAAAATCCATCAAGAATTTAAACAAAATTAGTCCAGGAATTTAAGTAATCTACAAAAAACCCACAGCACCCGCAAGAAAAACTATTACGGACGTTACGTGCCTGTTGCCTCGCGTGAAGCATATCTCATTCACCTTTTTGTTGGAGCTGAAAATCGCGTAGGTTGGCGATTTGGATATTGCACAGGTCAGTATCACAGTTTCGATTGTTATTCGATTAATCGCGCAGCCATACCCAGAACCAAACCAAGGATTCTTACCGAGCTCGTCCCCTGAGGAGAAGATGGCCGAGCCCAGGCGGGAGTTGTAGTGGCTGTTGGCGAAGGCTGTGAAATTGTTCTGCAGGCGGCGGTGCCTGAGGTACAGCACCACCAGGCCTCCACACAGCCCCAACAGCAGAAGGAACAGCACTGGCACCACCACCGCCGCCATGTCCCCCGACTGGCCCGATCTCTGAGCTGCGTCACTGGAGGCTGCAGGAGAGGGACGGGGTCATGACCGATTCTTTACCTCGTTCATCCGCTTCGTAAAGTGAGAGTGAACAGTGCTCCATTTACGTCATATCAGTCGGGTCCGCTGCCCCAGATACTTTGCTGTGAGACTGTCGACCAACCCTGTTATTGAGGCAGCTGTTTTAAGTACTAAATGCCATCCTCCAGCGTCCTCGTCCCCGCTCACCTTCTCCCAGCGTGTCGTACAGGAGCAGAGCGGGCTCGCCACACAGCTGTCCATTCAGCAGGCAGCGGGCCTGGACGGAGAAGGTGTAGTTGTGGCCCGCCCGCAGACTGCTGATCCGGAAGAAGGTCTCTGTGGTGTTGCCCAGGAGCACGGTGGAGTTGGACAGGCTGTCGTACACGTGCACCTCATAGCCCTGAGGTGACAAACCGAGAATTAATGTCCACACACGCTCTCCCAGAAAACAGAAACATACGTGTAAAATGTGGCTTACAAAGTCATATGATTAGTCACATAATGACTCTGCTATAGCATTTTCAGTAATGCCTTACTCCACGTTATTTCCAAACATTCCATGAAAGTATAGCCATGTAATTGCTACGCAGAACATTTTGTAGAAGGTGTCAATGTTCCAGGGGGGTTATTTTAACATATTTGAAGATTTTATCGTGTTAAAAAGCTATCCGTTCCCCTTGAGGCATGGTCAAGTTAATAACGATGCTGTAAATGATAAATTAAACCACCCAGGCACATCAAAGACACAGTCATCCTTCTAAAACGAGCTACAGGAGGGAAGGAAACAACCCGAGTATATCTCCATAACAGTTGGTGACTGAAAAATGTGCTTACCAAGAATAAAGTGAGTGTTCCTCAGAGGCCAATTTAGTTAGGTTCTCACTTAAAAATCGATTGTAAAATCTATGACAAGACATAAAAAGTGCTCTCGAGCCATGATTTCAAACTTCAAACTTGACAGAGCCTGAACACACAAATCAATTTAAAATCACACCTTAAAAAGTCCATTGTGGGGCGAATAATGGTATGAAATCCACTGTGTTACAGAAAACAAAAAAGCAGATGAGGCAGATGGGCTGGATATGTCATCTAAGGCAAAGACAGTTGTGTGTGCACGCGTGTGCGTGCGTGAGTCTAACCCTGCTCTCATTGAAGCTCCTCTCCTTCACGGCCAAACTCTTCCAGAAAAGGAACACGTGGTCTTTCTCTGTCAAGATCTTCAGAGCTTCAGGTGCAGGCAGGGGCACTATGAACACAGTGAAAAAGACAACAACTATCAGTAACAGACGACTTTCAAAAATGTCGCCAGGCATTGTAAAAAAAACAGAACAGCTAATGGTTGACTGCCATGACGGTGACCTAAAACGTGCACAACCGCTGGTAAGTAAGCTGGGCCATACATGTGTTGAGAGTGTAGCTGGCCTCCTTGCTCATGTTGCGCAGACGGATGGTGACGCTGTAACGTCCACCAGGCTCCAGACCTCTGAGGCAGTACTCAACCGTGTTGTTCTGTGTGCTCAGCTTGTAGCTGCTCTCTGTCTTACGCACCACATCCTTCACGTGCACTGCATACGTCTGCAAAACAGAACAGATGTGCTGACTGATTCATAATTACAATCAGTGAAAATTCCATAACAACAGCCCAAATAATCTCTATTGCTGATTTAATCAACCGATGTGATGTTTTTTCCCCATCAACGAGAAGAGGTTTCTATGGTTCGAGCCGAGCATCAGCTTCAGAGAATAAAATCCAGGGTAATATTTCCAGCTTGCTGTTGCTTTCAATGATTACAGTGACACCGACTGTCTGTCCTCTCCAGTGGCAACAGGATACAGTACGCCTCTACATAAATCTATTAATTATTTTACATAAATAAGAGACTGCAAAAAAATGTTGGGTCTGTTTCAACAAACATTAAAAAAGTGAATTATCACAAACTAAGCACCATTTCTACCAAGAGTTGATGCTTAAGGATGTGTGATGGCCATAACATGCTCTCATTGAAGGTGTAAAAGAGAAATACAGGTGCAATAGTAATACCAGAGGAGCGCTGGGGTAATCGTAGGGAGGCTGCCACTTCAACGTAGCCTGGGTCTTCTCCACGCGCACCTTGTGCAGGTTACGAGGAGGCAGCCGCTCGTTGGGAATCATCTTCACCACTACATACTCCGAAGGAGGGCCCAGGTAGGGAGAGATGGCCCGTACCTGCAACACGTGGTGAAGCGTAAACACAGACACACAAATAATATTGATATTTACAAACCAAAATGTAAAAATGTATTTGGAAAAGCCACTAGAAGGTTTTCAATAGGTGTTTTATTTTGTTATTTCTAACTACTTTTTTAAGTAAATTATAAGCAATCAATTTGTGCTATAAGTTAATAATAACAAAATAAAGCAGATAACATCCTTTCACCTGTCCCTTTATTTTATTATGTAATTAAGGACAGAATTGTTGAGCCAGTCATATCAAAAACAAAAATGAGTTTGAAAAGAACACAGTACGAGAAAGTGCAAGTTGGAGAGTAATTGGGTGTATTAAATTGGGTTCAGCAATATGCTAGTTAGGTAAATAAATAAGGAGGAGGTTACAGTGTTAGCTTTCTGTCATATATGAAAGGTCAAAGAGCGTTTGACAAGGAGGAGGTTACAGTGTTAGCTTTCTGTCATATATGAAAGGTCAAAGAGCGTTTGACAAGGAGGAGGTTACAGTGTTAGCTTTCTGTCATATATGAAAGGTCAAAGAGCGTTTGACAAGGAGGAGGTTACAGTGTTAGCTTTCCGTCATATATGAAAGGTCAAAGAGCGTTTGACAAGGAGGAGGTTACAGTGTTAGCTTTCTGTCATATATGAAAGGTCAAAGAGCGTTTGACAAGGAGGAGGTTACAGTGTTAGCTTTCCGTCATATATGAAAGGTCAAAGAGCGTTTGACAAGTTCTCTGTACAGCTGCCACAGACTGCCCACTTCTATTTCTCCGTGCGTTCATCTCCTCCCCTCAGATTGTGTTGCTCCTCTGCGCACTCGTGATTACAACCAGCCAACAGTATGGTAGTCATTTTCATTTTTGAGTGCGCCAGTAATACCGTCCATCCCATTATAGGAGAAGGCTGGGATGAGGATGTGAAAGACTAAATACCACCCAAAATGAATATCAACAATAATGAGGCGTTAAGAGGGGAATCTGGTTAAAAGTGTACTGGGGGGGGTAAACTCACAAGAAACAGGTACTGCTCATCACTGTCCACAGTGACGGTCCTGCTACTAGCGGCGGTATCCACAGAACGAGGGCTGCGGTACAGGTCCAGGAAGGAGGTGGCAAAGAAGATACCATACACCTGTACAGATCAACACAACACACCGTACATCACTGGCAGCCCAGCAAACACTACTTCTCCTGGCGGTTCACGGTTAACAGTGGATGAAATGAGATCCGCCTCGCTAGGACAGTAAACATCCGAGAAAAGGGGTTGGAAACATTTTGGAGGATGCTTTTTGGAGTGGGCTCTTATGCACATGTGATACAGTAGCAATGTTACCTTGGCGGGGGAGCCGGTGACAGTCCAGCTGCAGTCTACAGAGGTCTGGTTGAGGGCCCGGGCCTTGAGGAGGGGAGGTTCTGGCTGGGTGCCTTTAGTCTGCTGGCGGGACAGGGCTGTGGGGCTGTCTCCTACGCTGGTGTGGGCCCACACAGCCACCTCGTAGACAGTCCCCATGGTCAGGTTCATAACTGCAAGTGACAGCCATGGTTTGATTAAAATACTAAACACGCGTGCACAGAAGTTAGGTGTTTGAAAACCTATATGTTACTGATAAAATGAGTTGACACTAGTGCCTGACCAAAGTGTACCTTTCAATACACTGCCATTCACAGTGTAGTTCATGCTCTCCTTCACGTGAGCGTCAAACACCCAGGACAGCACCACCATATATTGCTTTACCTACACACACACAGAAATATGGTAGAATTATAGTACTAACACACACACACACACACACACACACACACACACACACACACACACACACACACACACAGGAAAAACATACAACAAAAACAGAGCACACACCATATTTGGGGAATTAAAGCTGAAAGACAAGCTCATGGAGTCTTCTGTGATGCTATCGGTGATAACAGACGGAGGAGGCAGAGCTGTAAGGGAGACAGACACCATCATCACCGGCTGTAATAGACCACTACATACTGGTGGCCAGCAGAGGGCAATATAACACTACATCTAAACAATATAATAAGACAAGGTTCTGCAACAAAGAACTTGATAATTTATCATACCTTTTTTAGGGGTGATAGTTTTCACCTCAGTCCAGTTCCCCACACCTCGACTGGTGACTGCTGCCACCTGGGAAACAACGAGGATCACAACTCAAAAATGACAAGGAATCGTTAGTGTCAAAATCATCATAAAAAAAATAAATGGACACGAGAGCCCCCTTGTGGCTCAGCAATCAACAAAAGCTAACTCAGATTGTCAATCGAGTGAGCGTGTCCCAATACACACTGATTTGAATTGACTTTTTGGTTGACATGATGTGCAATAAAGCACATCATGAGCCTGCTGTGAGTTCCTGCAAGACAGGCTTGTAGGTACTATTGGAAATCATTATATTGGGGAAGAGAGAAAAATAGGGAAAACCACTTGATCGCAAGAGGACGTTATAAATCCATGTTATAATGTAATGAAGTAAAATGCCTTTAGAAAGATGTTATAAAAGACACAGGTCTCTTACCCTAAACTTGTACAGAGTGCTAGGCTGGAGGTTCTTGACTTCCGCACTGTTGCTGGTGCTTCTCTGAGAGAACCACTCTACACCTTTCTCACTGTACTCCACCTGTCAGTAGCACATACACGCAAGCAATCAAGGAAACACGAAGGAATACACCCACACACACACAGGGTTAACTGTTTGTTATAATATGTATATTCCATTTTGTAGAAGTTAGCTCCAAGATTTGAGTTTATCAAATAACCAATTTCAATCATCATCATAAATGATGCGTCCCTAGCCCAAATAGACTTAGCCCAAATAGACCTACCCCACCCAGGCCTACCCCACATAGACCTAGCCTACACTGACCTACCCCACGTAGACCTGGCCCACGTAGACCTGGCCCACGTAGACCTGGCCCACGTAGACCTGGCCCACACTGACCTGGCCCACACTGACCTGGCCCACACTGACCTGGCCCACACTGACCTGGCCCACACTGACCTGGCCCACAGTGCATTGTGTGCAAGGTTCAATTTGATGCTGAAGAAGAGGTTTATTTTGATATTAGCTCAAAGCCATTGGATCAGTACATCTTTTCTTACAAAACTACTATTCAGGACATGAAAACTAACAATGGACATGTGGTTACTTGGCTAAACACAGGAAATAATGGAGTGACTAGACAGGCTAACTCACAATATACTCTCGTATCAGGCCATGGGCTTTGTCTGGACTGTTCCATGAAGCCTCCACCGTGCCGTCCTCTCCGTTATCACATGACAGTTGCAGGTTTCTGGGGGGATCGGGCACTGAAACCAACATTAAAGTTCTGTCAATCAACAATAAAATGACACTGGTACATAAACTAAAAGACTGTTGGAGACCAAATATATGGACAAAGTGTGAACTCAAGCCCAATGCAAATCCTTTGCTATGACAGATTGCATAAGAACTACATACACCTCTGCACAACACTATATTTACAACATGTATATTTATCACACAGCATGCCTTCCCTCTGCAATATAACGTAAAGTGTTTATTCCCATTCTGTTATCCAGAGTTTGATTAAATTTTATTTACGGTTTTGTTACTGTATATTCAAGATGACGTCTATGTTGACTTGTCCCAGTTTTGTTTGTTCATTACTGGAAGAACCTTCTCAGGCAAATTCTGGTTATGTGTAAATGTACTACACAAATGAACATACATCTGATACAGTGAAATAATTGATTCCATCCCTCTCCCCTACCCCTCCCCATTCTGGTCATTCCGGCTGGCGTCACTCACATCCCTCGGGCGTTCGCAGGGTCAGAACCTCATTCGTCTTGTGCAGCTTGCTGAGACATTGTGTCAGCACCTTGACCTGGTAGGTGGTGTCGGGCTTCAGCACGGTCAACGTGGAGCTGCTCTTGTTGCTGTGTGTGTCCATGGACGTCCACTGCTGGGTGCCCACCGGCCTGGGAAACACAGACACAGCTAGATGAATGACCACATGGAGGGACAGAGGCAGGCGCAGGAGGGCGGGCCCGACTGACCGACTGACCTATAGTAGATGAGGAAGTAGCAGGAGGCCGGGGGAAGGTTCTTGGGTCTGGACCAGGTCAGGGTGATGGCGCCAGAGAAATCTGCGGTCCACTGCAGGTTTTGGATCTTGTAGACCATAGAGTCACCTATAGAGAGACAGGGCCTGTCAAATGATACCTTCCATTTTCTATGTGACGCAAATGGTGCTATGCTGGGACATGATTTCAATAGGAGAATACACAATAAGAAAAACATTACAATTGTCCTGTACTACTACTACTGCTGGTGTTGACATGTGTAAGGCAGGAAGTGGCTGGCAGCTTGTGATGATGTCACCTTCCTGAGTCTGTTGAGTTGCTGTGGAAGGTAATACTCACTGGTGCAGTTATCCTCATCACTGTGGTCAAAGCAGTCCGTGAAACCGTCGCATTTCTCACTTTCCAGCACACAGGCCTCCCTATCAGCGCAAAGCGTGCCGTTCACACAAGTCAAAGGCCCTTGTGTGGCTACCAGAGAGAGAAAGAGAGAGAGAGAGAGAGAAAGATTTGGATAAATAACTGCAGAGAAGATAAAAGGGCAAAAATAAAAACAGAAAATGAGAAGAGAGATCAGTGTGGGAACCATATCCCCCTTTCAGCATTACACAGGCACAGGGTGACACCTCAATGGCCCGCTGTTGTGGCACTGACTCCACGTGGATGTGTGCTTCTCACAAACACTGTTGATTACTTACTTGGTTGGCAGTGTGTTTTGGATGCATCCTTGGGGCCAGCTTGAAAGTTCTCAGTCAAGTCGGTGTATTGACTGATGAATTCACTGACATGGCCTCATGAAGAGTGTACATGTCTGGGTACTGACTGATGAATTCACTGACATGGCCTCATGAAGAGTGTACATGTCTGGGTACTGACTGATGAATTCACTGACATGGCCTCATGAAGAGTGTACATGTCTGGGTACTGACTGATGAATTCACTGACATGGCCTCATGAAGAGTGTA